>BMAO01005094.1:0-21672 GCA_019973975.1 Trichonephila clavata | reverse complement strand
CCATTTTTTGATGCACTCCTCAATAAAGTTATTTTCAAATAAACAAAAATTTCTAATTAAATTTATATTTTATTTAGATCAAAAACATCGTAAATTAAAAAAAAAACCTTATTTGTAGCAAAATTAATGTGTACATACAGTAGCGCATATAAACATTTTTCAAGGGGGAAGGGTCCATTGTAGAAAGTCCCCAACTTGTATCATACCTCAAGACAAAACCAATTAATTCTTCTGATTTGTTAACAAAAAATAGTAAAAAATAAATTACTGAATTAATAGCTAGCATTAATTAATAAATAATTGTAATTACAAGTACTTAATTAAATTTTGCATTTATACATATAGGATTATCATCAACTGAAAAAAAACTCAAGGGCTTTGGAGGGGTCACCCCCCCCCCTTGTGTGCGCCATTGTGTACATATCTTTTCACTTTTTAGCAAAAATTTTTGAAATTTATGGGAAAGGGAATACATAAACGATACATTTAAAAATAAAATTAAAGTATAAATTTGATTTCTTTTACGTGAAAATCTAATTTTTTTTCTGTCGAAAGGAGTAATTGAATTCTTTCTGAATATTTATACGATGTTGAAAAGAAAATATATAATACTTTTAAACTCGTTTTATAATTCAGTCTAAGAATTAGTGGCATGCACATACCTCTTTTTGGGGGGGGGAGAGTAAAAAACACGTAGACCTAAGCGCGAAGGCATAAGCTAGATGGCGAAAATTAAAACTTGTTGTCTAAGGAGGGGTATTGAACTCTCAAACCCTCCCCTTGTGTGTGTGTGTGTGTACGCCACTGCTAAGAATTAATTGTATAGTGAATACATTTCTTATATTTGAAGTTAATGGGGAATCCAATAAGTTGGATTCAGATACACAAAAAATTGCTATACTTACACTATAAATCTATTTAACAAAATGAATGGATTTGTGTTTGATATATAAAAAAAACAAACCATTGAATTGCACTTTAATTAAAATTTCTTTACTATCTGGATTGAAATTAAAGTTTTGTCTGAAATTATAAAGTCAAGATATCTATCTTCATTAATAATATATTTCCTTTTTATTATAATCTTCATTTGAAAATGTTGAAGTAATGAAATTCAATAAATTTGCATTTAATTTTCTTGTTGATAATAAGTGTTCCAAAGTGGTAGTAAAAAATTTTCTTTCTTTCTTTCTTGTAGTAAACTCTGACGGCAAGTTTTCCTCATTCTGAAGCACAATTATTCCTACATAAAAAATGCAATAATGAAGTAAATTTGACAATATCAATTAAATTGACAATTACTGGATATATTGCAAATTTAAATTTTTATACAGCTTTCGCAGCCAGCAATACTCATAAAAAATGAATTATTTTCAAACTATACATAGTTTATTAACTAAATAATGAAATAATTTTTTTTAAATGTATTTAAATAATAAAAACTACAAAGACCCCTTAATTTTAAAAATAAAAATTTGAGAAAACATATAAAACACGAACGTATATTTTTTTGCGGCAGTTTCTGAAAAGAAAAAAAAATGAATATAGAATTTTTTAGAAATATTCCCAAATTTTATATTGGAAAGATAGCTGCATTTTTAAGAATAACATTAAAGCTACTTTTGTATTTGTATAAATACATTTTGAAAAACGAATGCAAAGTATTGATAGCATTTAATTTTGACTCTTATTTCTTTATTGTGAATGTGGTGTGGCAGTTAGGGAAGGATGTACCATCTTCCGTCATCCTCTTCCTCTTAAAAATGTGTAGAAATAGCATTTCCAATAATTAAATATCAAACAACAAATTTTAAATTAATTAAATGTAAAAATTGTTATCAACATTATTCAAGAAAGTAAGAGAGAGAGTTATATATATATTTTACATCGCACTATAAAGCTGCACGAACGCTATTGGTGAAGGTCCTCATTATTTTGAACTATGGTCACGTTTTGAGGAAGACACCTCAGCTCTCCTAACTTCCACACCACACCAACGAGAGGAATTGGACCCCTCGACATATTTAACGTGCATCGGCCTCCTTTGCACGGCGGGTCTTCAGCGGTACCAGGCTCAAACTCATGATACGCCAGCTACGAGCGGGTGACCTTGACCATTAAGCTACCACGGTCTAGTGGTCAAGCTGCTCATAAAAACTGGCAGTGCATACATAATTCGATTCAAGGGAATTATAGAAAAAATAACAATTGTGAGAAGTTGAAAAGTTTTATTAATATTTTATCTAAAAAGTTTCAAAATTAAAAAAAAAACGAAGAAAAATTTGTAAATTATTTTTTATTGAAATAAATTTTTGCAGTCAAAATAAGCTTTTCATTTTTTAAAAATTTTATTAGCATACCTGTGTGAATCAAATATTAATTTTTAACATTAAAATAATGAGTAGTCAAAAATAGTTTTTGAAGATATTAGAAATACTAACATAAAAATATATATGTATATAGCATTTATAAAAAAGTTTAATCGTTAAAATTTTCAAAATAACAGTATATGAAAATCACAGTATAAGTAGAAAATAGTTTTATTGAAAAAAATAAAATGTAAAAACTTAAAAATATATATATATATATATAAATAGATTTATAGAAAGTAAACATAGTATGTAATAATAAATAAAGATAAGAGAGAAAAATTTTAAAAATTAAGTTTATTTATATATTTAATACTATTTTAATAAATTTTAATAATATTTATTTCATGTTTAAATATAACGAGATCTCCTTACTTTTAAAAAAATACCAATTGTTTCAAAAGAAAATTAGAAATTTTATTTAAAAATAAAAGAATTATATGTGTAATGGAACTGTTTTTGAGCGCTTAATATACAAACAAATTTCTTATATCTTAATCTTTTCAACTAAAATCAAAATATTGTTCAAAAACTAGTTGAAAATTTCTACCCTGAAATACAAATATTAAAAATTCCTTTTTTTAATGTATTCTATTTAAAAGTTGTAATTGTATTTCGAACTCTTTTTTGTGGTGGAAGCCCACAATTTCTAACTCTTTTACTCTAACTTAGTGACGCAGTCAGACGTAAGAATATCCAACAGACGGGCAACCACATTTGAATGATACTCGCGCTGCTTGGCGTTTTTGGCGTATTCTGAAGCTTGAAAAAGCCCTTGTTTCTGAAGACATCCCATAAAAACTTATTTTTATTGCGTAAATTTGTGTGTGTTTTTATTATAAATTTTTTTTTTAATATATATTGCTTGTAAAATTTAGCTGTGGATAGCTTTAGGTGTGTTGAATGTGATAAGACCTTCTCTACAGTTTCGAACTTATATCGACATGCAAAACCGATTCATAAGGTAAGTATGAATAAACAGTTAAGATGTAACATATTTGTAGTGTAGAACTCATTTCTAAAAAAGCATTGGAGAATCATGTTGATTTGGTACATGATATCGCAATAGGAAAAGGATATTCATAATTTTAACACTTTAGAAGATTTCAAGCTATGAAAAGAAAACATTGAAAAGAAAACTACTTATTGCCACTCCTAATAAGTTTTGTACTTACTGTTTGAACTCGTTTATTATCTGCATTGTATCATTTTCTTACTTGAAATTTGGTAACTAAATAGTAGAGTTTTAGGTTTGATTCTGAAATCCCGGAATTTGTCCGTTACGTTGTGTTAAGTTAATTTACATTTTGCTTACGAAATAAGAAAGTATTTTATGTGTATTTCGTCTCGAAGAGGTACGTATTACAACTATTCTATGAAACTTCTTCATGTAAGTAGCCTCATTATCACCTCTGTCTTGTGAATGTGAAATAAAATGTTTTTGAAAACCAAAGAAGCGATCTGAGCCATAACATCTGGCGTCCGTGACTAGGACATTGTACTCTGCATTAATTAGTGAGTCAGAAGTAATTGCATTTATGATTTGGATACATATGAAGCAGGTAATTAACCCTCTGAGCATTCGTTCCTGCCCTGAAAAATCATTCCGAAAGCGTTTACTTCTCTTTTGCGAATTCCTTCGAAAGTGCAACATATTTAATTCCTTCCCCTTTAAAGTCCGCGGGAGGTCTACAGGGGAAGATTTTATTACTCAGTTCGGCCTCTTTGTTACTTTAAAACCGGAAGAAAACTGGTTCACAGCTGTGGCGTTTGTCTTGTGCAAATCTTGGGTGGAAAAAGAGTTGACTTGACAGTTTGATCGTTTAAGTCACGATAAAAGGGAAGAGTTAAAAAAAAAATAAAAACTCGAAAGAAAGAAACTTGTTTCAAAAGTTGAAAAATACTTGTTTATTTTTAACAAAACAAAATTTTAAAAAATTAATTGTAGAAAAATAAACTACTTTGGACTAACGATTTGAGCCAGGAAAAAGCATCTTTTATTTATTGTGGAATATGAGACTAAGAAAACACAAGTATTAAGACGGGGCTATTCACAAGATTTCCGAACTAATCCTCTTGGGAAACTTTGGGGCTAGCATTTATAATGATTCACAGCCTTTTCAGGAAAAAAAACGAGATAGATATATGTTAATTAGTTCGACTATATAAAGTCTCTCTCTCTCTCTATATATATATAGGTTTTGTAGATGGAAAAAGAGGAGCCGCCAAGCTGTCACGTAAGTTAAATATCGGAGAATTACTTCATGAACATAGCGCACGTTTAATAGGTATAAATTATAAGAGTAAATTGTTAGATTGACCATTGAAGATAGTAGATTCAGTACCGACCTGAGGTTAGTTAAAGATCGTCTCCTTGTCCATTTCTGGTAGTCGGGTTTACTTAGAATTGAGTATTAGGATTAATCGAAGTCTTAGGAATCACTCCTAGGTTTCTTCTTATTGTTAAACTTGTGATTGATTAAGTGTTTCTCAGACTTGAATAAATATATTTCTATTATGGCGTTTGTTGGTGATGTTATGTTTCCTCCCACACTTAGAGACGCGCCGGGCAGAGTCAGCGGGGTCCCAGGTAGGACCCCGCCACCACAATGGCACCCACCGGGATTGTCCACTGGACATATCTCCCTTAACCCCGAGATGGGAGTCGGATCCAATTTTAGGCTCTTGCCTGATATTTGTTTTTCCAGAGTTGAAAATATCGAGGAATTCTTGGAATGCATTGACAGTAATGTTAAATTTTACGAGATACCTAGCAATTTGGCATGTTCTTATCTCAAAGGGCGTCTCCGAGGACGTGCGTTGGACTGGTTTGAAGTGTTTGGGTCATCGTTAGTTAAGGGGAATGCTACGGATTTTGCCCAATTAAAAGAAGCTTTGACGGAAAATTTCCCAGTGGTTAGGAATAAAACTGAATTAGAAGTCAGATTCTATTCGTCGTATCAGGGTCACGGTCAGGCTCCATCAGATTTTATATAGGACTTGCTCAAAATACACAAAAGGTTGGGACTAAATATGTGGGAAGCAAATTTAATCGATCACATTATTGCCCGTTTGGAAGCACAGTTGATGGAATACATAGAGATTCGAAATCCAACTTCTCAATTGCAGTTACTTCAGATGAGCACGAAGTATGAGGATAGATATTTGAAGAGAGACAATCAGGGTTCAAGTAAAAATAATAGTGAAATACGAGTTTGGGATGTGAGTATGAGGTCTACCGAAGGTCGTACAAGTAGAAATTTGAGTAGTTGAACGTCAAAATGATAGGAGAGATGGTTATAGAACTTCAGATGGGACTAGACCCCAGAGGAGCCATGCTAACCAAGAATTCGAGAACAGGAATGATCGGGGGTTCGAGAATCTTGGTGATCGAAATCAGTTTAGAAGTAGGGGTCCGACTGATAATTTTGAACGAGGGTCGAATAATCATTGGAATAGGGGTAGTCATAAAAATTTAAACTTTTTAAGCGTTCGAAATCAAGATCGATCGCAGATTGATGAGAAACCTCCTATAAAGGTTTCTGCTTCACGGATGTCCCCTGTATAACTTCCGTAAGTGCACATTTTAGTCTATGATATCTTTACTAAGGCATTATGGGATACTGGAGCCGAGAGGTCGTTCATCTCTGAAGAAACGTATCGGGCATATTTTTCTTATATGCCAGTTAAAAAATCAAACACAAAAGTTATAACGGCTCAAGGTGCCTGTTGCAACAATGTAGGGACGATAGAATTAGGGATACGAATACGAGAATTTAACCCCTTAAACGGTACATTTTTTTTGCTCAAAATGTTCTAATAAAGGCAAATTTTTTTTATTGTGTATAACTAAGCAGAACACTTAACAAAATACGAAAATAGAAAAATTTTATTTTAATTTTCAAATTTAAAGTTCTTACATTACATCTTATTTGATAATTGTGGAACACAAAAAAACCCCTAGATGTTTGCTTTTTATAAGGAAACTTTGCATGCTCTCTGACGAACTTTTCAAATATCTTAAAAGAATTTCTCTCGTATTTACAATACAATTTCATGTTCGTACTTTTTTTTTCAAACGGTTGAGGATTTTGTGTGTGTGCGTGTATGTACATGCGCACAAACACAATTTGAAGCATATATTGGCTTTTTTGGATTATATTTCTATTTTCTATTCTTCTCGAGCAACAAATTGCACATTGCCTTGCCATTCCCTGTTCTCTATCGAATATTTTCAAGGATCTAAATCCCTGATTTCAATGAAAAATTCTCACCCTCACCACAAAGAAAATTCTGGATGAGAAATATTTCAATACCATGGACAAATTGCATTTCTTCAAAAACACTAGAGGTAATAATCTATATATTTAAAAGAGAAAAGCGACTCACTGACTGACTGACTAATCACGAAATCTCTGGAACTATTCAACCTACAGACTTGAAATTTGGTAGATATGTTCCTTTGATAGAGTAGACATCAGCTAAGAACGCATTTTCCGAAATTCGAAACGCAAGGGGCGTTACGGGGGGTTAAGGGCTTTAATAATAATTGTTTCCATGTTTAAACTACTTGATGTACAATCTTGAAATTGGGTAAGCGGATTCCTTTCAGAGAGTAGAGATCCTCTACAAAATGAGTTTGGTGAAAATAGACCCTCAAGTGGCGTTGCAGGGGCTTAGGGGGCGTTATAGATAATTATTTCCATTTTTAAACTATTTGACGCACTGTCTTTAAATTGGATACATAGATTCCTTTCGTAGAATAATGATCAGTTACAAAACGGGTTTTGTGAAAACAGACTTCTAAGTGGCGTTGCGGGGGATTAAGGGGCGTAATAGATAAATATATCCGTTTTTAAACTACTTCACCTACCTGCTTGAAAATTGGTAGGTAAGTTTCTTTCCTGGAGTAAATATCCGCTACAAAATGGGTTTTGGGAAAATTGACCCCCAAGGAGTGTTGCGGGGGCGGGGGGTTTAAGGGGCGTTATAAATTCCTATTTTTAAGTTATTAGACGTACAGTCTTGAAACTTAGTAAGCAGATTCCTCTCATAGGGTAGAGATGCGCTAAAAATGGGTTTCGTGAAAATTGCCCCCAAGTGGCGTTGAGGGGACTTAAGGGGCGTTATAGATAATTATTCCCATTTTTAAACTATTAGACGCACAGTCTTTATATTTGATAAAGAGATTTCTTTCATAGAGTAGAGATAAGCTATAAGAAGGTTTTGTGAAAACAGACCTCTAAGTGTCGTTGCAGGGGAATAAGTGGCGTAAGAGATAAATATTTTCGTTTTAAAACTATTTGACCTACCTGCTTAAAAATTGGTAGGAATGTTTCTTTCATTGAGTAAATATCCCCTACAAAACGGGTTTGGAGAAAAATGACACCGAAGGGGTGTTGCGGGGGGTTAAGGGCAGATATAAATAATTATTTCTTTTTTTAAACTATTAGACTCACAGTCTTGAAATTTGGTTAGCAGATTCATCTCATAGGATAGAAATACACTGCAAAATGTGTTTTGTGAAAATCGACCCCCAGGTGGTGTTGCGGGGGTTCAAGGGGCGTTATTGATAATTTTTTTGCATTTTTAATTAATTGGACGCACAGTCTTCAAATTTTGCTAAGCAGATTCCTTTCATAGAGTGCAATTCCCCTACAAAATGGGTTTTGTGAAAACAGACCCAGAAGTGGCGTTGCGGGGGCTCAAGTGGCGTTATAGACAATTATCCCCATTTTTAAACTGTTAGACGTACAGTCTTGAAATTTGATAAGAAGATTCCTTTCGTAAAGTAGAGAACCGCTACAAAATGGGTTTCGCGAATATCAACTACCAAGTTTAATTTCGGGAGATTAAGAGGCGTAATCGATAAATATTTCCATTTTTAAACTACTTGATCATCCTGCTTGAAAATTGGTAGGCATGTTCCTTTCATGAAATAGAGTTCCTCTAACAAAGAGTAAAATGAAAATTGACCCCTAAAGATGTTTGCGAGGGGTCAAGAGGAGTTACAGAAAAAAATTCCTGTTTTTAATTGTTAGACCCATATACTTGAAATTTATTAAGCATGTTTCTTTTGTTGAATAGGGATCCACTAAGAATAAATTTTAAGCAAATCAAGTTCTGGGGGTAGCAGGGGGTTACTGGGACGTATTGACAAAAAAAATTACTTTTTTCGAGCTACAAGGACTATAATAATGAAATTTGGTTTGCATTTTTCTTTTGTTGAATTGAAATCCGCTAAGAGCGGTAATTTTGGAAAACGGCTCTCAACAGGATTACGGGGATATTGATAGTAAAACTTTTGTTTTTCTCTTTTAGATTTAGACTTGAAATTTGGTTTGCATGTTCAATTTACGGAGTAGAGATCCACCGAAAATTGGTTTTGCGGGAATCCACTTGGTTTTTGAGTTACGAAAGAGCAAACATCATTCTATGCTCTCATCATTAGAGATTTTTAGAAAATACAAATTAGATGAGTTCTGCCCTTTTTTTTATCAACAGGTGAAAGTTACAGGTATAAGTATATTTTTCAATTCAATCGAATTCTTAATGCTAGGACTTAGATATCAATAATTTATACATATATATAAGCAGTAAAAATTTATAAAACATCATGAAATACCCAGCGAAGCGGGCGGGTAACAGCTAGTTTCACTATAAGAATGAAAATATCACTGTCCGTACAGCGAATGGGCAAACCGGTTGTCTCCAGTTTTTGGTTGCCCGTACACCGCACGGGCAAACCAGTTAAGGGTCTAAGAAAAGTGAGATATTCATATATTAGCGGATCTATAATAGCCCTTCATTTTAGGTATCGATTTTATTTGAAACTCAAAAATAACCATGAATTTCGAGGAAAAGTCATTAGCGATTCCGGATTCGCAAATTGAAAAAAATAAAAATCGATGAGGGGAATTTAGAAATTGATCTTTCAAATACAAATCTAGAAGAAAGTAAAAGGAGAGAATTAAAATCGTTATTTCATAGTTTTAATGGGCTGTTCTCGGAAAGACCGGGACTTACTCATGTATTATATCATGAAATCGATACGGGTGATAGCGCTCCGGTAGTATCTAGACCGTATAAGTATGACAGGGTTAAGCAAGGTATCATAGAGTACCATATCGAAAAAAAGTTACGAGAAGGCACCGTCGTACAAATTCAATTTGCTTACGCATCTCCTGTAGTATTGTGTCGTAAGAAGAACGGATTACCCCCAGATAATCCCGGATTTGCGGTGGATTATCGAAATGGACAAGGAAAACTATCACTAACTGACCTCAGGTCGGTACTGAATCTACTATCTTCAATCTAACAATTTACTCTTATAATTTATACCTATTAAACGCGCGCTAAGTTCATGAAGTAATTCTCCGATATTTAACTTACGGGACAGCTTGGCACTTCCTTCTCTCCTTTACATCTACAAAACCTATATATATATATATAGACTTTATATAGTCGAACTAATTAACTGTCGAACTATCTATCTCGTGTTTTTCCTGAAAAGGCTGTGAATTAGTATAAATGCTAACCCCAAAGTTTCCCAAGAGGTTTAGTTCGGAAATCCCGCGAATAGCCCCGTCACAGCTCCCTCCAAGAAAAAAAACGGGATTTATAAAAGGTTCTTAATGGCCCGATATAAATTACGTTGAAAAATTTAAGTCTTAAACTCACTAGACATCTTAAAATTGAGTTTAGCGTTAACTTTTATATAACAATATGCTAAAAAACACTCAAAACTACTAGCTCAATATATTTAATCACTCCCAAGTTTTTCGCTTTCACACTCATTATAAAAGGTGTACCCTATTTGGGCAAGGACCAATGAAAAACCTCCCACTGGAGGGGAAAACCCGGCCGTACACAACCCGTAAAACTTAAATATTTTGAACATATCTTGGGTTTACATATCTTTATCTTCTACACAAAATCTTCAAAATATCAGGGTCAGCCACCCTGAAATGAGAACTGGATCAGTGGACGAGCAACGAGATTCTTTGAACACTGTATACATACACAAACAACATTGAATTCACACATATTTAAATTGTCAATTACTGTACCAATTTCAAAAGGTTTAAGAGAAACTCTCCCATTCCAATCGCACAGCGCTATTAGTATTATGGTTAATTTCCTATCTTCGCCACGCCCAAAAACCAGATATATACTAATATACACATCAATATGCCGATACATACACAATAATATACAATTTTCAAAATATTCAATATAAACAAAAAATACAAGGAATTCTCGCACCCTTAGCCAAATCTTCCCATGTGGAAACAAATGTAAACATACATATGCTATGCTTTCCACAATTTAGAATATATTTAGGTATACAAATGTGTTCATTTTTCACTCAACGTAGTGTGACTTTTGCACTTAGTCATCTTTAACAAAACAAGACTTGCTTCTTGCAAAAATTCACCTGACTAGGCCTGTCAGTAAAAATATAAATGAAACAATATAACCTGGCTAATATCTTGTTCCCCTCCTTTCTCTGATGTCTCCAATCTGCACCTTCAACGATTTGGACCTTCTGATTCGTAGACTCTCCTCTGTCTCCTGGCGATCTGGTCTGTACTGTCGGCGCCTTCTTAAATTATAGTGATGAGCTCGCCCTGCTTGATCTCTTCTAGATCGGATTGATCCTTCCTAGTCTGGCAATGTTTCTACTGGCGATCTTGACCTGGCTTTCCCATGAACTTCTCTTCCGTCTCTGGAATTGCTTGGGGGTGGACCTTCTCTGCTGTCTTCATCTTGGCTGAAGTAGCCTTTCTTCCTCTGGTTGCTGACGATATCCTCCTGGAACTTGTCTACAGTGGTTATCTTCTATTCGTTTTTTCCCCTACCTGTTCAGTCGGCGCGATGGAGGACGGGAGCCTTCGCTTGTTGGTCTCTCTGTGTATGGCTTTTCTTTTCCTCCTCGGCCCCTCTGACAGTCACTGAGGCGTCTCTCTTTTCCACCTCCTTATGCTTTGGTTCTTCCTTCTTTTCTGTTGCGTCCCTTCTGACAGTGATTCTGGGATCGCACGCTTACACCGCCTTTTGGTCAGCTCGTGCTCGCTCTCCCTTATCCCTCTCTGATTACTTTTATTCCCTACACTTGTCGTCTCTTTCCTCTCCTGTATCTGTCTTCCATCCGACTCATTATTCCTAAAGCCCTGTGACCTATAAACCCATATCGACTATCCTCAAAGCTATTCCACTGATTCTCGGATCCTCAGCTAACTGAACTATCTACCTGCACTACACCTTCCTCACTTTTTCTCTGATGGTAAATTCGCACTTCGTCTATATTAACTGTAGTTCTTCTACCTGCCTTCCAAATTACAACATTATTGTTTTTAACACTTACGACTGTATAAGGACCTTCGAATTTGGGACAGAATTTTGCTACCACCTTTTTACTTGCAGAGCTTATAGGATGAGTTTCAAACAACACTAAATCATCGACCTTAATGTTATCTTCGCGTCTACTCTTATTGTAATACTTCGCCCACTTTTTATGCTTTTTCTTAGTATTCTGCCTAGCTTCCTCAATCACCTTTTCAATATTCCTTACCACAAATTCTGCTCCATCCGTCACCATCAAAAGTTTTTGAAACGGGGTAATAAGTTTCCTACAAAAAATTATTCTACTGGAGTTTTTCCAGTGGTTTCGTGAACTGCCGTTCGTCGTGCATACGCGTATTCACTTAGAAACTTGTCCCAGGTCTCATGATTTTGATTTACAAAAGAAGCAATCATTTGTATTAAATCGCGATGAACTCGTTCCGTTCTATTTGACTGAGGTCTATACACAACTGTTTTGACATGCTTTATATCTAATCTATTACTTAAATGCTCAAAAGTTTTGGATATAACTTGGGGACCCCCCCCCCCCGTTGTCGCTAACTAGTTTAATTGGAGCTCCATATCGCGAAATATAATTTTGGAAAAGGGTATTGGCGATTATTTTTGCGGACGCCTTTCTGAGGGGTATTATTTACAACCACTTCGTAAAATGATCCGTTATTACTAAAATATACCTATATCATTCAGGTTTCGATACCTAACAAATGTAATGAAACTATTTCATTTGGATAATTAGTTATAATTGGTATTAGATGAACGGCCGCAACGCGTTCTTATAGTTCACTTTTGGCACGTATCACATGTCAAAACATAATCATATATGACTCTCTTCATATAAGGAAATTAACAAACATCCTTCACGCGTAAATACGTTTTTTTAATTCCGAGGTGTCCAGTCATAGGCATATCAAGAAATTCGCGCATTATCGCACCTCGCATCGACTTTGGAATATATACTCTCATTTCTCCGAGAGAGGATGCGTACTTCGCATAAAATAACAAGCCGTCTACTATCCTGAAATCGTGAGCCCAGTTTCCGCAGACTGCCGCATTTACCGTACTGTCATCGGGGTTTTGTAAATAACGGTAAATGTGACCCAGCTCAGGGTCATGCGTTTGTTCGGAAATCAATTGTTCCCTTGACGAAAGTACCAAATCTCTAATTACTGCACAAGTTATATTGCCATTCTCAAAACTTTCCACCGGGTTCCACGACAACACATTTGCCAAAACATTTTGAGCACCTGGCCTGTGTTCCCATTCAACATTAAATTCGGCTAGCTTGAGTGTCCATCTAATCATTCGACTGGATAAATTTTTACCATTAGTGAGTTTTGTTAATGCTGCATGATCCGTTATCACTTTTACTGGTAACAAACCAAAGTAACTTGTTTAAAGCCCAAATCACTGCTAAACATTCGCTTTCGGTTACTGTGTAATTGCGCTCTGCCCCATTAAGTTTGCGGGACGCATATACTATGGGTCTCTGATTTTGTGTGTAAGCACCGCTCCAATCCCAATAGAACTAGTGTCCGTATAAAGCTCAAATTGTACACTAAAATCCGATAATTTTAGTACAGGTGCTTCCGTAATTGCAAGTTTGATCGATTCAAAAGCAACTTACGCCTCTTACGACCAATTAAATTTCCTACCCTTCTTTTTTAATTCATACAGTGGCTCGCAGAGATCTGCGTACCCTTAATAAAATTTTGATACCATTGGTTCATTCCGAGAAATTTTGATACTTCCCGCGTATTCTTTTGTGATTTCATTTCGAGTAATGCCTTAACTTTAGACTCATCCGTGGCTATCCGTCTTTACTAATTACTAGGCCCAAGTATTTTAATTTCTCTCATCCAAATTTACACTTATCTTTGTTTAGCGTCAACCCCGCTTCCTGCACAATAACCTAAATACTTCTTTTAAATGTTCCAAGTGATGTGCAAATGATGGAGACGCGATTATTACTTCATCCATTTATACTTGCACATACTTCCCTAACACCGGTTTCAAGATGATGTCAATGGCTTTCTGAAAATTTGGCGCTGCCCCCCGAGATGCCGAATGGCATGCGCTTAAACGCATAAGTGCCGTTTTTCGTCACAAAAGCAGTTTTGGCTACATCCCTGGGGTTTACTGCCAATTGAAAATAGCCGGTGCGTAGATCCAAAGTACTCATTATCTTCGTGTGAGGAATATTGGTGATTAAATCCTTAATGACTGGCAAAGGATATCTAGGGTACCTAGTTACCGCATTAAGTTTGCGATAATCCACCGCAAATCCGGGATTATCTGGGGGTAATCCGTTCTTCTTACGACACAATACTACAGGAGATGAGTAAGCAGATTGAATTGGTACGACGGTGCCTTCTCGTAACATTTTGTCGATATGGTACTCTATGATACCTTGCTTAACCCTGTCATACTTATACGGTCTAGATACTACCGGAGCGCTATCACCCGTATCGATATCATGATATAATACATGAGTAAGTTCCGGTCTTTCCGAGAACAGCCCCTTAAAACTATTAAATAACGATTTTAATTCTCTCTTTTGACTTTCTTCTAGTTTTGTATTTGAAAGATCAATTTCTAAATTCCCCTCAACGATTTTTATTTCTTCAATTTGCTAATCCGAAATCGCTAATGACCTTTCCTCGAAATTCATGGTTATTTTTGAGTTTCTAATAAAATCGATACCTCAAATGCAAGTCTATTCTAGATCCTTAATATATGAAAATCTCACTTTTTGTTAAATTCTCGTATTCGTATCTCTAATTCTATCGTCCCTACATTGTTGCAACAGGCACCTTGAGCCGTTATAACTTTTGTGTTTGATTTTTAAACTGGCTTTTAAGAAAAATATGCCCGATACGTTTCTTCAAAGATGAACGACCTCTCGGCCCCAGTATCCCATAATGCCTTAGTAAAGATATAATTGACTAAAATGGGCACGTACGGAAGTTCTACAGGGGACATCCGTAAAGCAGAAACCTTTATAGGAGGTTTCTCATCAACCTGCAATCGATCTTGATTTCGAACGCTTAAAAAGTTTAAATTTTTATGACTATCCCTATTCCAATGATTATTCGACCCCCGTTCAAAATTATCACTCGGACCCCTATTTCTAAACTGATTTCGTCCACCACGTTTCTCGAACACGCGATCATTCCTATCAATACGGTTCCTGTTCTCGAACCCTTGATTATCATGGTTCCTCTGTGGTTTCATCCCATATGAAGTACTACAGTCGGTCGATTTAAAAGTTGAGCACCGTGAACCTTTTCAAAAATGATTGAAAATGGAAAACGACCTTTTTTCAAACGATCCTCGGTTGTTTTTTGTCAGAATCTTGTCCCCCCCCCCTACGTTGTGTTTCAGGTCACCTTTGGATGGTTCTTTTTCACCTCGTGGTGTTTCCAATCGACCTTAGAAGACCTTTTCGAAGATTTTGGCTAAAAACATTTACCGATAAGACTGCCAGAATTTGGGAATTTTCAACATGACGCCAAATCCTGACAGTCTTGACGAAAAACATGTAGCATTGACCTGTTGTCATGAAATTTTTTTTCCCGTTAAAACTGCCAGATTTGGAATATCCAATACCAACCTGACAGTTTTAACAAAAAAAACAAACAAATGTCGACTGCAGTCAGAAGCAATCTAATGTCTAGCTGCTGGCTGCTCACCTTTTATATATGCTAATGAGGTCACGTGAAACGATTTCTATTGGTTGACGCTTTTCAACCTTGAAACTAATCTTTTAACGTATTTTATAACATCTTGGTCCTCGAAACTATTTTTTAATATATCTTTGTGCATCGTTTTAGTAAAAGTTTTAAAAGAGAGGCCCTCCAACGTTGGCACCTTCCTTAATCCAAAAAAAGGGGACCGAGTCGACTCTTGTTTCGACTCGGTCCCCCTTTTTTGGGCCCATGGGCATTTTTAACAGTTTAATATTTTCGGTCTAGTCCAATATTTACAGTTTAATATTTACAGTTCAAATTTCCACACTTGGTCTACCAAATCAGCCATTTGTTTCTTACATTCGGCCTGCAGGTTGTTGAAATGTTGCAGATGACGAGCAAAACGATAAGACTTTACCATGGTGCACTCGGATACATCATAATACTCGTGCATCTCATCGTGCAGGTGATTGGGCAGAGTACGGTCATGGAGGTCCTGGAACTTTGGCAGAGTCTCCAGGTTGATGGTAAAGAGTCCCAGCTGCTCAAAGATTTTGCGCTGGTCGGTTCCCTTGACCACGATGAGGCTTCGATTTCCTTGCGCCAGGTGACAAAATTTGCCCCTGACGCAAAAGCTGAGGTATTCGAGGGTCAAGTATCCAGGCAGGTGGTTTTTGAAATTGAGACGTTCGTTGATATACCGATTGGCCCGGTCATCTTTCGAGGTGGTGATCAAATTGGAATGATCCACGGTGATGCACATGACTTGTGGATCCTCCGAAATGCTGGCAATGGAGACTTCGATGGGGACAGGCTTACCCCTACGATGAAACACGTTGGCATGAGCAAAAAAAGCTAGATGAGACATGTTGCATTTAAGAAAAGGACGGCTCGCCTATTATATACTTTGGTGGGTCACGTGAATCGATTCCTATTGGCTGGCAATCCATATCATGAGATTTCTATCGGCTATTCAATATTGACATGCAAAAAAAATAAAAAGAGGTTGGTAAAAAAGTACCAAATTTTTGAAAAAAAGAGAGGCTCTCCAACCTTGGCACCTTCCTTTATCCAAAAAAAGGGGGACCGAGTCGACACTTATGTCGACTCGATCCCCCTTTTTTTGGGGCCCATGGGCAATTTTTTTTCACTCTATCAAAGCTGAAATTTTGTCCTTCCATTCCGCCTGCAACTTTTGAAACTGCTGCAGATATTTTGCAAATTGAAAAGATTTCAGCATGGTGCAATGAGACACGTCCCCTTCCTCGTGGAGGTCATCATGCATGAGGTTGGGAAAGGTGCCATCGCAAAGGGTGTTGAATTTGGGCAGCATCTCCAAGCATACGGTGACGAGTCCCAACTCTTTAAAATTTTTTTGCTGTTTGGAGCTTTTCACGACAATGAGACCTCCTGGGTCCACCATGCCCCTCACGCAATAGGGTAGGTAGTCTACAGGCACACTCTTGGGCAAGGGACGTAACAGACGAAGACGAGCGTTTTTCCAGGCATTGTATCGCATGTCTCGGGGCGTGGAGTTGAGTCCGTCATGGTGGACGGTGATGCAGAGCACTTGAGGATCACTGCCATTCCTGGGAAGGAAGGCAACAGACAACTCGATGGGCACTGGCTTGCCCTGGTGGAGAAAGTAATTGGCATGATTAAAATAGACAGACATCCTTTTGAGAAGGAATGATTCTGCTGGCTAGAGGCTGGCGTTATATAGGCTCGAGGAGCGTGACGTCAACTGGCATCCCATGGACCAAGGCATTTTGATGCGAGCGTTCCACGTGGGGTTCCAAAGCCCGTTTCTAGGGTTGGGGACACACCAGGCGCCAAGGAAGGTTTTCGTCTCGATGCATTTCCCAATCAGAAAGTTTTTCGGTGTTCATGACGTCTCCCCACCCAAATATCCAAAAAATGTGAAATTTTTTTATTGCAAAAACTTTTGATCTATTTGGAATTTTGAAAACCGCTACATGTAAACGTGATCAGCGTCGGATTTTACATAAGAAAATTGAGTTTGGTAGGAATAGGAGTTAGAAATGTTTTCGGTGTTCATGACGGCTCCCCAGCCAAATATCCAAAAAATGTGAAATTTTTGGAATTTTGAAAAGCGCTACTTGTATTCGTGATCTGCGTCGGATTTTACGTAAGAAAATTGAGTTTGGTTGGAATAGGAGTTAGCAATGTTTTCGTTGTTCATGACGGCCCCCAGCCAAATATCCAAAAAATGGGAAATTTTTTATTGCAATAACTTTTGATCTAATTGGAATTTTGAAAAGTGCTACATGTATTCGTGATCAGCGTCGGATTTTACATAGGAAAATTAAGTTTGGTTAGAATAGGAGTTAGAAATTTTTTCGATATTCATGACAGCTCTCCAGCCAAATATCCAAAAAATGTGAAATTTTTTATTGCAATAACTTTTGATCTAATTGGAATTTTGAAAAGTGCTACTTGTATTCGTGATCAGCGTCGGATTTTACATAAGAAAATTGAGTTTGGCTGGAATAGGAGTTATAAATGTTTTCGGTGTTCATGACGGCTCCCCAGCCAAATATCCAAAAAATGAGAAATTTTTTTATTGCAATAACTTTTGATCTAATTGGAATTTTGAAAAGCGCTACATGTATACGTGATCAGCGTCGGATTTTACATAAGAAAATTCAGTTTCGTTGGAATAGGAGTTAGAAAGTTTTTCGGTGTTCATGACGGCTCCCAGCCAAATATCCAAAAAATGTGAAATTTTTTATTGCAATAACTTTTGATCTAATTGGAATTTTGAAAAGCGCTACATGTATTCGTGATCAGCGTCGGATTTTACATAAGAAAATTGAGTTTGGTTGGAATAGGAGTTAGAAATGTTTTCGGTGTTCATGACGTCTCCAGCCAAATATCCAAAAAATGTGAAATTTTTTTATTGCAATAACTTTTGATCTAATTGGAATTTTGAAAAGCGCTACATGTATTCGTGATCAGCGTCGGATTTTACATAAGAAAATTGAGTTTGGTTGGAATAGGAGTTAGAAATTTTTCGGTGTTCATGACGGCTCCCAGCCAAATATCCAAAAAATGTGAAATTTTTTATTGCAATAACTTTTGATCTAATTGGAATTTTGAAAAGCGCTACATGTATTCGTGATCAGCGTCGGATTTTACATAAGAAAATTGAGTTTGGTTGGAATAGGAGTTAGAAATGTTTTCGGTGTTCATGACGGCTCCCAGCCAAATATCCAAAAAATGTGAAATTTTTTTATTGCAATAACTTTTGATCTAATTGGAATTTTGAAAAGCGCTACATGTATTCGTGATCAGCGTCGGATTTTACATAAGAAAATTGAGTTTGGTTGGAATAGGAGTTAGAAATTTTTTCGATATTCATGACGGCTCTCCAGCCAAATATCCAAAAAATGTGAAATTTTTTATTGCAATAACTTTTGATCTAATTGGAATTTTGAAAAGCGCTACATGTATTCGTGATCAGCGTCGGATTTTACATAAGAAAATTGAGTTTGGTTGGAATAGGAGTTAGAAATGTTTTCGGTGTTCATGACGCTCCCAGCCAAATATCCAAAAAATGTGAAATTTTTTTATTGCAATAACTTTTGATCTAATTGGAATTTTGAAAAGCGCTACATGTATTCGTGATCAGCGTCGGATTTTACATAAGAAAATTGAGTTTGGTTGGAATAGGAGTTAGAAATGTTTTCGGTGTTCATGACGCTCCCCAGCCAAATATCCAAAAAATGTGAAATTTTTTATTGCAATAACTTTTGATCTAATTGGAATTTTGAAAAGCGCTACATGTATTCGTGATCAGCGTCGGATTTTACATAAGAAAATTGAGTTTGGTTGGAATAGGAGTTAGAAATGTTTTCGGTGTTCATGACGGCTCCCCAGCCAAATATCCAAAAAATGTGAAATTTTTTTATTGCAATAACTTTTGATCTAATTGGAATTTTGAAAAGCGCTACATGTATTCGTGATCAGCGTCGGATTTTACATAAGAAAATTGAGTTTGGTTGGAATAGGAGTTAGAAATTTTTTCGGTGTTCATGACGGCTCCCAGCCAAATATCCAAAAAATGTGAAATTTTTTATTGCAATAACTTTTGATCTAATTGGAATTTTGAAAAGCGCTACATGTATTCGTGATCAGCGTCGGATTTTACATAAGAAAATTGAGTTTGGTTGGAATAGGAGTTAGAAATGTTTTCGGTGTTCATGACGGCTCCCCAGCCAAATATCCAAAAAATGTGAAATTTTTTTATTGCAATAACTTTTGATCTAATTGGAATTTTGAAAAGCGCTACATGTATTCGTGATCAGCGTCGGATTTTACATAAGAAAATTGAGTTTGGTTGGAATAGGAGTTAGAAATGTTTTCGGTGTTCATGACGGCTCCCCAGCCAAATATCCAAAAAATGTGAAATTTTTTTATTGCAATAACTTTTGATCTAATTGGAATTTTGAAAAGCGCTACATGTATTCGTGATCAGCGTCGGATTTTACATAAGAAAATTGAGTTTGGTTGGAATAGGAGTTAGAAATTTTTCGGTGTTCATGACGTCTCCCAGCCAAATATCCAAAAAATGTGAAATTTTTTATTGCAATAACTTTTGATCTAATTGGAATTTTGAAAAGCGCTACATGTATTCGTGATCAGCGTCGGATTTTACATAAGAAAATTGAGTTTGGTTGGAATAGGAGTTAGAAATGTTTTCGGTGTTCATGACGGCTCCCCAGCCAAATATCCAAAAAATGTGAAATTTTTTTATTGCAATAACTTTTGATCTAATTGGAATTTTGAAAAGCGCTACATGTATTCGTGATCAGCGTCGGATTTTACATAGGAAAATTGAGTTTGGTTAGAATAGGAGTTAGAAATGTTTTCGGTGTTCATGACGTCTCCCAGCCAAATATCCAAAAAATGTGAAATTTTTTATTGCAATAACTTTTGATCTAATTGGAATTTTGAAAAGCGCTACATGTATTCGTGATCAGCGTCGGATTTTACATAAGAAAATTGAGTTTGGTTGAATAGGAGTTAGAAATGTTTTGTTTCATGACGTCAGCAAATATCAAAAAATGTGAAATTTTTTTATTGCAATAACTTTTGATCTATTTGGAATTTTGAAAAGCGCTACATGTATTCGTGATCAGCGTCGGATTTTACATAAGAAAATTGAGTTTGGTTGGAATAGGAGTTAGAAATGTTTTCGGTGTTCATGACGGCTCCCAGCCAAATATCCAAAAAATGTGAAATTTTTTTATTGCAATAACTTTTGATCTAATTGGAATTTTGAAAAGCGCTACATGTATTCGTGATCAGCGTCGGATTTTACATAAGAAAATTGAGTTTGGTTGGAATAGGAGTTAGAAATGTTTTCGGTGTTCATGACGGCTCCCCAGCCAAATATCCAAAAAATGTGAAATTTTTTATTGCAATAACTTTTGATCTAATTGGAATTTTGAAAAGCGCTACATGTATTCGTGATCAGCGTCGGATTTTACATAAGAAAATTGAGTTTGGTTGAATAGGAGTTAGAAATGTTTTCGGTGTTCATGACGTCTCCCCAGCCAAATATCCAAAAAATGTGAAATTTTTTATTGCAATAACTTTTGATCTAATTGGAATTTTGAAAAGCGCTACATGTATTCGTGATCAGCGTCGGATTTTACATAAGAAAATTGAGTTTGGTTGGAATAGGAGTTAGAAATTTTTTCGGTGTTCATGACGTCTCCCCAGCCAAATATCCAAAAAATGTGAAATTTTTTTATTGCAATAACTTTTGATCTAATTGGAATTTTGAAAAGCGCTACATGTATTCGTGATCAGCGTCGGATTTTACATAAGAAAATTGAGTTTGGTTGGAATAGGAGTTAGAAATTTTTTCGTGTTCATGACGGCTCCCAGCCAAATATCCAAAAAATGTGAAATTTTTTTATTGCAATAACTTTTGATCTAATTGGAATTTTGAAAAAGCGCTACATGTATCGTGATCAGCGTCGGATTTTACATAAGAAAATTGAGTTTGGTTGGAATAGGAGTTAGAAATGTTTTCGGTGTTCATGACGGCTCCCCAGCCAAATATCCAAAAAATGTGAAATTTTTTATTGCAATAACTTTTGATCTAATTGGAATTTTGAAAAGCGCTACATGTATTCGTGATCAGCGTCGGATTTTACATAAGAAAATTGAGTTTGGCTGGAATAGGAGTTATAAATGTTTTCGGTGTTCATGACGTCTCA
>BMAO01005093.1:0-15700 GCA_019973975.1 Trichonephila clavata | reverse complement strand
GATTCATCCCTCCCATTAAAATAATTTGATTGTTGTTTAGTTAGTTTATTTACAGTTTTATTTATTAATAAATTTAAATTTAATTAATTAAAAAGTATGCTTTTTAAATTTTAAGCACTATATTTCAATACAGTCAGAAATTTAATTCTTTTAAAGTAGAAGTAGTAGTACCAGCGGTTAAAAAGAATTTAAGTTGATAAATTTGCAAAAATTCAATATTTATTGAGCAGGGGTCTACCCAAACCGTAAAACATGGCAAGGGGTCTACGAGACAAAAGTTTGGCAACCTCTGGTAACGTAAACTGGGGTAACAAGATCTAATAGACGACAGCCTCATTTGAATGATACTCGCTTTGTTTGGCGTATTAGCGCATTTTGAAGTGTTTTAAAACCCCGGTTATTGAAGACTTCCCGTTTAAAGATAAGACTTAAAAATATACACACGTTACTTACACGTAAAAAGCACGATCTCATTTTCTACAGTTCGATATTTTAAATTGTTCGGTTATTGTAGAATCATATTTCAATACTCCTCCGAAGTATTTTTTGACAACTACTTTTGTATGAGTCTAATATAGTTCAGGTAATTAAAGCATTTGGAGCCACAAGTTTTACACTAATTGGCGTAATATTGTCTTGTGTGGCGGTTGTTGAGTGCTGCCGTCGCTAGATGACATTAGTAGGGTAGATGAACCATCAGAGCACCTAACGAAGAAAAACTGAGGACGTGAAGTGAAGTAAGTGGTCGAGAGAGTAGCAGGGACTCTTGTATTTATTCGTCTTCGTGTACGATGCTAATGTAAGCAACTCAGTTAGTTAAGTTATCTGGTGACCAGGAAAAAGTTACAATCTTGTAAATATCCAACCAACTAAAAATATAGATCATAACCTGCAAGGTAGCGAAAGACTTTTTATTGATGTTGTATTTTCGTACTATGTAATTTACCGAAGGGATCAGGACTTAGAGTTCGCAACTTTGTAATCTGCTTGCATCCACTTCCTGGCACGGTGAAAAATACGTTTTGAAGGTGAACAAACTTTTTTGGTGCTAGTTTTAAACCTTTCGATTAATATTTATATATTTTTTCTGCTCATGGATGTGGGAAGAAGAGAGTGCAGCTACCACCAGCATTGAAGGAGTCTCCGTAAAACTACCGCCTTTTTGGAGAGCGAATCCACAGATTTGGTTCAGCCAAATGGAGAGCCAGTTTGTACCAGCGGGAATCGCGACGGAGATCACTAAATTAAACCACGTGGTTTCCGTGTTACAATCAGAATAAGATTATATATATATATACTTTTATTTTTTTTCTTTGGAACATGGATCGCCATGCGATCCTCAATCCCATACCTGAATGGTGAATATGGCCTGGAAAGTAGCAGAATATTGCTGGTTAGAAGGAGCCTCCTGATTGGTTGGTTGGGATGGTGTTGCCATCTGAGTGGCAGTGAGTAGGCATTGGATGACACAAGAGTAGTGGAGGTTCATGGTTTTTTATGGGTTGAAGGTTAAGATGGAGAACTTGTACGGTGTGGTTGGTGGGTGCAAATTATTGAGAGGCCTCTGTATTGGGTATACTAGGTGGTTATACCTGCCCGAGAACCAGTTAAAGAGCTTAGCTTTTTTTTTATCCTGTAGTAAAGAAAGAAAAACAAAAACTCGAAGCGTACAGACACGGGGAAGGGGTGGAGCCCCTCCCCCGAAGAAAGGAGATAAACAAGAACTTTACTCGTCGAAGTGAGTCCGTTCTTGAGTGAAATACGTCACACTCAGCTGATTGCCAAGAGAGGGAAGAAGCTTTTACTGGAAAGTGGTAGAGGGGTGGATCCTGAATCTGTCCTATTAATAGTGGAATTGCTATGAGTTCCTATTGCGGCGTGGAAGTTCTGATGTAATTTAGAAATAAAGGAAGCTATACCGGCTCTATTTTCAGTTCTTCTTGTATTACGGAAACTGGAATATATCTCGGAATGCCTGTGGCCTCTAACTGATATTTTTTGCATTCCTTGAAGTAATTTATCTCTTGCCATGTTTGCCCATATTTGGGCGCCATAGAGAAGAGAGGGTCGGACATAAACTTTGTAAATGAGAATTTTGTTTTGAGGTATGGATCTTTTTCAGTTTTTGTTGATTTTTCCAGTATTTTGCTTTACGGTCTTGAAGGTGATAGTTATAGGGAAGGTTGGAGTCGAGGGCGAGTCCAAGATAATTAACTTTTGTTGACCAGACTATTCTGTCAAACAGCTGGAGGGGATCATTTGGGGGGGGGACTAGGATTTACGCCTCTGAATATGATTGGTTGCGATTTATTCGTGTTCTTCAATTAGCCAACCATTTTTGAAGGATGAAGAGATAATTCTGAAGTGCAATTTTCTCCTCGGACTCGGTCTTCTCGGTGACAAGGAAGGCTGCACCGTAGGTGAGGAGATGAATGGAAACATATGGATGAGTGGGGAAGTCACTTGTGTAGATATTGAAGAGCAAATGACTTAGGAGTAACCCCTGCGGCGTTCCGACTTTTGCTTTTCCATTTGATGAAAAGAAATGATCAATTTTGATTCTTAAAGCTCTGTTCTGAAGGTAGCTATTGATGATGTGAATAAGATAAGGTGGGAGGTTTAAGGTTATAAGCTTATAAACGAGCTCTTCATGCCAAATCCGGTTGAATGCTTTTTGGACGTCCAGGAGAACACCTCCCGTGATCTTCTTGCTAAACCCTTCGATAATTTGCTTGTTTACCCTAATCAGTTGGTGCAGTGTAGAGGTGTTTTCTGTGAATCTGTGTTGGAAGTCTGGAATGATGATGTTTTCGTCGCCAAAAGACTTTAGGCGTTTGAGAACGATTTTCTCGTATATCTGGTCGACCGAACTTGGCAAATCGTAGTTAAATTTTAAAAATATTAAATTTAAAATGGCTTTCCTGGTAGTTACCCAAAATAGTTCCAGCAATCAATGAAATAAAGTATTAAATGAAAAAATTAAAATATAAAATTTAGAGGGCCATTCGCCAAAAAGTGTATAAACAGTGAAATTAAAATTACGGTGGGTTATAGGAGAATTATCCAAGGCCTTTTTTAGTTGCCCAGAGGAATATGGTTTTCTAAATTGATAAAGTTGTTATTATTAATATTGGAGAGATTGTCATAGAGAATTTTTTTTGCAAGATTTTGAATATGTTTTTAGAAAGGGGAATTTTGAGAGTTTTATACATATTGTCACAAACTGATACGCTCTGAGTGGCCGAACGGTTAGAGCACTGCTCTACAATGCAAGTGGCTGGGGTTCGAGCCTCCCAGATATTTGTTTGTTAATTCAATCATGACTTTCATTATTTATTATTATGACATTTACAATTATGTAATTGAATTTATGTTAATCTTTCCCTGGTGGTTATTCTAGACCTCCACAGGTTTATAAAGTACTGCAGCTGGATAGGTCTTCAGTTGTGGTGCTGCCCGTGTAAACACTACGACAAAATAAATTGTGTATTGGATAACATCGCCTTATTCCTTCCACGCGACAATATTAAGAGTTCTTAGTAAATCTATTAGCATTAACAATAGTTCTGATACAGTTTTGTGCAATTGCTAAAATTTTAACATTAGTCTTTGCTACATATCCCCACACAGGACAAACGTAGTTAATTATGGGCCACGAAACAGCAGGGTAGAGAAGTACCTTATTAAAAATATGCATTTCCGAATTCAGATAAATTAGAGGGGAAATTAATCTTATTGCGTCCCGAGATATATCTCGCGAATGTAGAATGTGGTGTTTCAAAGTGAGATTTTTATCAAGTATGATACTTAAGTATTTGGTAGTTTGATACCAGTGGAGTGGTGTGGAATAGGGTGGGATTGGTTTCATCCATTCGATGAAGAGTACAGCAACTTTTTATCAACATTAATTCCCCCCCCCCCCATTGATTAAAGTATGTTTCTAGAACACTTAAATGTTTGTTAAGCGTGAGTGTAATTGTTTCGGTGTCCTTGTAAGTGGCGAGAGTTGTGGTATCGTCGGTTTGTGGGTGAATTTGTATATCATTTAGATAGATAATGAAGAGCACGGGGCCCAACAATGATCTTTTTGGCACACCAATGGTGACCTTACGTGTTTGAGAGAGTGTCGTTGACTCTGACTTTGTAAAAACTATTGACGAGGTAGGAATTCAAGATGTGAATGAGAGAGGGGGAAAACTGTTAGTAATGAGTTTGTGAATTAGGTCACAGACCCAGACATAGTCAAATGCCTTTTGGATATCAAGAAAGACAGCTAAATAGGATCTGCCTCTCAGAAATATCTAAGAGATGTTTTCCGTTAGTCTGAGCAGTGTAAAGTGTTCTGGCGAAGATATATTGATTAGGATTAAGAAAGTGGTCGTTATTGAAGTCATTAATTATATTGAGGATAAAATATACGGTTATTTTCCTTAATGTTAGTAAAAGGGAGATTGGTCTATGACTCAGCAAGATCACTATTTCCCCCTGGTTTTTTTTTCCAATTCGGCACAAAATAGAAATTTTCCAATTGTTTGAAATATGTCTAGGGTAAAGAATTTTGTAAATTAAATCGGCGAGGATTAGTAAAATCTTAAGAGAGAAGTTCTTGATTATTTTGTTGGTAATTTGTCAAAACCTAGAGCTTTGCTGTTTTGAAGTCTTTTAATGTAAGCAGTTATTTCGTCTAGGTTGGTGGAGGGTGGGTGAGATAAGTTTTCCAAGTGTGTTAGTGATGTCAGAGTCTATGTTGTTTGGGAAGTGGTCTGGTTTTTAATTTTCTGTGTAATTGTTTTTTAAAACAGTTTGAAATTAAGTTTGCCTTTTGGTCATCGCTGATAGGGACGCCTGAGGCACTGTTAAGAGAAGGAATATCTGAACGTTTTTTACAAAAGTATTTTTGTGTTTGCCAGAGACTTTCTTTCATGTTGAGTGACATGCGTTTTGAGTTAGTTACAAGTTTGTACTAAGTGAATTTTAAGAAGTTTTTAATGCGTGCTTGTAATATATTAGATTCTGTTTTGTAATTTAAGTTACAGGTGTTGTGGAAAAGTTTTCTGACCCTGTTTTTCAAAGTAATGAAGTCTTTGAAACGTTTTGGTGTGTAACTGTGTAGTTTGTGTTTGACCTAGGCAAGTGGAGCGAACAGCATCAATGAGGTTAGAATTTTTTTTTTCTTTTAGAGAGAAGGATTATTAATGTTTTTGAAGTCTGATAGTTGAATATTAAGATTTTTCTTGAAATTAGACCAGCAGGTGGTAATTTAGTACAGTACTTTCAATGTTTGCGGCTCAAAATTCAATTATAATTTTCGTGGTGCCCTCCTCCATGCAAAATAATGTATTGAAGTCAATAATAACGTACCTTGTGACGCTAAAATTACTATACGACTAAAACTATAAACTGTATGAATCATCAAGATAAGTATTCACTTTTGGAAATATCTTTGTACAAGTCCAGGGGGTCACTAGAAGTTATTAAACTTGCTTTTAACTTGGTATTGTTTAACTTATCAAATACTATGTACAGTATTGATGCATTCATAAGTATATATCATTGTGAATGTGTATCTTTTATTATCTGATAATGTATTTTGTTTTGATTAAATTAATAACTTTTAAATCAGTTAGTTTCGATTTGCCAGCGCTTCCCTGATAGGATTATCACAAGCCCTTCGGATGCCGCACCCCACAGTTAGGGAAACGCTGCTCTAGTATTATTCTTGTGTATGTAAGAAATGAGAGAAGTATAGCTGGAATGGTCGGAAGATAGCTCGGGTATGGATTCAATATTGTAGGGAAAATTAAAGTTGTGCTAATAAGTGCAATGTCAAGGCTGTTAGAAGAATTATAACCATATGTGGTAGGAATACTGGGAAAGGCTGTTACGAGATTAGTTAACTGATAAATTAAGTTGCATTCCTTTAGTAGAGTTATGGGAACAATTCCACATATTGTGTGCAGCGTTGAAATCGCAGAAAACTACACAATTCCTGTTGATCTGAAGGATATTTTCTAGGTCGAGGGTAAAGGAGTATTTATCTGAGTGCGCGCATGGAGGCACATAAATGGAGGTGATAGTAATGGGATTAGTATTGTGTGGATTAATAGTTATAATGGTAGCTCAATATGCTGAAGGGGAGGGGTGGGGGTTGTAGTGAGGTAATAATTTTTTAATCAGAATTATAAAGTCACACCGGATGCTCGTACTTCCGTGATGCGGTCGTTTATCATTTGTAGTTGTAAATTTTAATATTGTGATTTGGTCTCAAATGTGTTTCCTGTATCAGGATAAAACGGGACAGTACTACTCTACAAATATTTTAAATTCAAGAATTTTTCTAAGTAGGACGTAGGAATTCCAGTAATACAAACTCGGATCATGCGTTAAGTGTTTACTCATCATCATTATCGAGTAGTTCCTCTACTATGGCATATAATTCGCTTTTTTTACTAGATTTATTTTTTATTTTTAGGAGACATTCTCTTTAAAACTCATATTGTTAATTTGTTTAGTAAGTCCTGTAAGAGCTGCAATAATTTGTTGAATAGTTTGGGTAATTAAGCTGACGTTGGAGTTATTATTGGTATTTGCTTGCATTTGAGGGGAGTTATTAGTTCTAATGCCTGAGTTTGAATATTTTAGCTGGATTTCTTTTGCCTTGTGGTATTTATCTGTTGTGTGTTTTTGCTATTAGTAGTTTGAATTTTGTTGGCTGTTTGTGCGTAAGATGGATTGGGTCGTACTATGCTATTAACGACTGTTTAGTAGTTGTTCTTATTGGTGATTGTAGTGCTTTTACGTGGTTTAAGGGAGCATTTGACGTAGTTCGCCATATGTCCGAATACTTTACAGTTTATACAATAGGAGTTTTTTCAACGCGTTTGATTTGTCAGTCGCGAGTTTGATGAGCTTCACTGCATTTTAGACATCGTTGAGTGAGGTGGCAATTTTCTGCCGTGGGATTAAATTTTTTACAATAGTAATATTGTGTAATTCCTTTACTTTTCGTAACCTTCAACGTATTCACTTATGTAAGTTTATTAAGATCGAAATTTCTTGCGTTATTGATGTTCCTGTGTAGTGTTATTAGAAAAATGAGTAGAGGTAGTTTGGTTATGGGTCCAATTAAATGAATGACTTTGTCTACAGTAAAACGGAGATCGATTAAATCGCTGTGAATGTCTTTTGTTTTGGTATGGCAAGGAGAGCTTTAAATACAGCTTTATGGGGCGTTCTTTAGGTTTAATTATGAAAAATTCATATTTTTTAAATCTTCTAAAATGTCATTAAGTATGTGGTACTGTTCGCTAGTATTGGTGTAGAGTTTTAAAATCACTTGTCATTTTGCTTCTAAGTGTTGGGAGCCTGTCCGTAAGTGTTTCTATTTGTTGAAGATAATCTTCAGTAATTTTAAGAAAAGTGGGTGGAGGAGGTGTTTTGGTGCACTTCCGGTGTGATTTGTTGGGTTCTGGTATTGGCAGAGAAGTTCCTGCTACTGGTAGATTTTGAAAAGGGCTAAATCTATTCTCAAGGTTCATTTTAAAGTTTAGTTCCGAATTAAAGTAATTTCTCCGATTTTTACCAAATTTTCTAGAAGGAGGGGAAGGATATCCGGTCTCGTTTTCTTTGTGTTTAATGGGAATTATTTTAAGTGGATCCAAGTTATCAATGTTAATTTTAATTGGGGAGCTAGGGGGAGTTTGATGTACAGTAGTGCTCCGCAAACTTTTCTCACCTACGACGCACCAAAATTCTTTCTTGAATTCCGCGGCACACCAAAAGCTAAAGTATATAGGTATTAAATTGATACACAAATTTTACAATAAATGTTCTTTTTTTACTTGAAAAGTATACATACATAAACCATAACATATTTATTTCTACGCAATCATAATAATTATTAATGTGATACCTGCACTTGTTTCAATGAACACAAAAGATTTATATTCGGCTCAATATTTGACAACGCAACCCGAAGTTCTTGGTCAAGATCTTTTAAGCACACATGACCGCTTATCATTTTTAATTAATACAAGAGTTGAAAAAAACTTTGCTCACATAAATATGTCGTCGAAAATGGAAGTAATTTTAAGATTGCTTTGTAGGAAATGTGAAGATATTCTTTTTTAACGTAAATCCAGAAAACATCTAATGGAACTTTGGAGAAGTATAATTTTAAAGTCTTGTCATTATTTAAATCTGTAAATTCCTCTCGAATTTGTAGAGGCAGTGCTTCCGTAGAATTTATTGCATTGGTTGCAAAAGGATTTCGAATCCAATCGTATTGTTCCGTAATTAATGGTATAAAAATATTGATCAAATTTCTGCTGAAGCATACTTAAATGTAGTTCGGCCAGATCCACAATTAATTGTTTGTTTTCAATTGTAATTTGATTGGTCCTTTGGTACATTTCCAAACATCCTTTTTGCAACTCTTTCTGCCAAATTTCGAGTTTTTAAATAAATCCTTGTAATTTGTCGGAGCACGTCAAAATATTCTCATTTCGACCTTGCATTCTTTTATTAAGTTCATTCAAATGCTCGAATATATCAGCTACGTATGCAAGTTTGGCTATCCAGTAATCATCATCGAGGTTCTGGCATATTTCGAGCATATTCTGTGTTAAAAGAAATTCATGCACCTCGTGACGAAGCTCAAATTATCTAGCCAAAACTTTGCCTCGGGATAGCCAACGAATTTCTGTATAAAATGATAAGGATTCATATTCGGCTCCCATTTCTGCACAAAGTAATCCAAAAATTCGCGAATTTATGGCTCTTGATTTAATTAAGTTTATGATTTTAATGCATTCCTTCAACGTGTTCAAATGTTCTTCCGGCAAATTCTTGACCATCAATGCTTCTCGATGTATGCAGCAGTGTGTAAATTGTACCGTCGGATTTTTTTTGTTTTACACAAGAGACAAAACTTATTTTACTACCCGTCATTGCTGCAGCGCCATCCGTGCAAACAGCAATGCAGTTGCTCCATTGAATATTATATATTTTAAAGAAATCATCGGTTACTCTAAAAATTTCTTCACCGGTAGTTCGCTCTGGAACCTCCTTACAAAATAAATAATGTTCTTTAATAAAGTCCTCGTCAACGAAACGTACAATAGCTATCAGCTGTGCTTTATTTTTAATATCAGTTGTTTCGTCGATCTGAAACGCAAATTTTTCAGCCGATAGCAGTTTTTTAATCAATGTTCCTAAAATATCGCTTGACATATCGTGAATAAGTCTTTTAACAGTATCAGCAGACAACGAAACTTTATTCACTTCCTTAACTTCATTGGGCCCATGCATAAGTCCAATAATTTCCATGCATGCTGGTTTATTAAGTATTTCGCCGACAGTATGTGGCTTCTTCTGACGAGCAATTAATTTTGCAACATGACAGCTAGCTTCTAATGCCTTTTCAGAAACTGTTACGTCCGATTTCATAAATTTCTTCTGTTTTTTATTTTGTTCTAAGCACCTCTTAAAATATTGTTTGTCTTTGTTGGCGCAGCTAGGATGGCTTGAATATAGATGCCGCTTTAATTTACTGGGTACCATTGACTCGTTTGATAGCTGATCGCCGCAATTGATGCACTGTGGTCTTGGTGCCGTTTCGTCACCACACCACGAGAATCCATATTTATAATGTAATCTCAGTCGCACTTTCTTTTCACTACCTTCTTTAGGTTTTTTGTAACACTTGTGCTGGGTTTTTCATCATCTGTACGTGAAGACTAATCTTTCCGACGTAAAAATTTATCCACATTTAAAGGAGTATAAAAGTTTAAAAAAATTTATACGAAGAACGTTAAAAATACATAATTCAGTAAGATAATCAATAATAATTATCGTTAGTGGTAGGAACGTGTTTATTTAACTTTATGTTGTAAAATAGTGACAACAATGATATACGAGTGAACGTGATGTACCACGCGTAAATGCAAATAACACATGTGCATGAGTCTTCAACGACGCGCATAACGGTCATTTTGCTTTATCTATGATTAATTTGGTGGGCCTTGGTGTTTACACAACACACTATGCAGTTTTCAAATGTTCTCACCAGGGGACCTTTGAATAATTATTTAGTTATAATAATTATTCTATAGTATATTTAGAAAAATAGGCATTATTATGAAAAAAAATTGTCAGTGTGTGTATTAAATACATGATGAAAAATTGTAAAATGTCAAATACAATGTATTTGACCGCGACACACCAGTATCTGGCTCATGACACACCAGTGTACCGCGGCACACCGGTTGCGGAGCACTGATGTACAGTACAGCCAGGGGTGTCACAGTAAGGTTGAGAGGTAAACTCACTTACCGACATTTTTTGTAGTTTCTGGTATTTCTCCAATCTCTCTCTTTGGAAGTCTATCAGGTTAGAAATTATATCTCCCAACTATTAGGAATAGTTGGGAGATATAATTTTATACTCTCCAGCATACGCCGCTCTTCGAACAAGACTGCTCACAATATGTTGAATCAGGAGAACAGTTCTTATGTGTCCTGATTTCCGGAAGTCTGACATGCAATGGCTTGCAAATAATTTGCAAAATAATTTGAAGTTATCGTAGTCCTCTCTAAATTTGATAATCTTCCAAGACAATTTAGCATATAACACTTTCAAGCAAAAATAGCTTATGTAAATCATTCGGAAGCATTCGTTTTCCAGAAAGGAATGGACAACTGCTTAAGAAAGGCAGGCACAAGTAAAAATCAAAGCACGTAGGCTCACGCTTACCAATATTTTTATACATCGAGATATCATAAATGCAGCACTTTTTCCTTCCGATAGATGAAACTATTCTACGTTGGCTTGGAATATGTTTTCATATTTGCCAAAAATGAGATTGGATTATCATGAACTCTTAGGGGTGCGTGCCCCATAGTTTGAAGAAACGCTGCTCTAGTATTATCCTTATGAATGGAAGAAATGAGAGAGAAGTTTAATTTATCTAGATTATGGTCGGAAGATAGTTCAGAATATATTCAATATTGTTGGGGAAATTAAAGTTACTAACAAGTGCAATATTAAGGATGTTAGAAGAATTATAACCATATCTGTGGTAGGAGATTTAGCAAAGGCTATTACAAGATCAGTTAACTCAGCGGAATTTTTAAGCTGCGTACCTCTAGTAGAGTTATAGGAACAATTCCACAAATTGTGTGTAGCGTTGAAATCACCGAAATTGCACAATTATAGTTGATCTGAAGAATATTTTCTAGGTCCAGGGTAAAGCAGTGTTTATTTGAGTGCGCGCGTGGAGGTGTTTTGGTGCCCTTCCGGTGTTTGTTGTGTTTTGTTGGGTTGTGGTGGTGGCAGAGGAAGTTCCTGCTACTGGTAGATTTTGAAAATGGCTAAATATATTTTCAAGGTTCATTTTAAAGTTCATTTCCAAATTAGAGCAGGTTCTTCGATTTTTACCGCTTTTCCTATTAGGGGATGATTATCCGTCCTCGGTTTCTTTGTGTTTAAATTGGATATTTTTAAGTGGGTCCAAGTTGTCAATGTTAATTTTAATTGGTGAGCCAGGGGGAGTTTGATGTACAGTACAGCGAGGGGTGTCACAGTAAAGTTGAGAGGAAAACTCACTTACCGCCATTTTTTGTAGTTTCACGTATATCTCCAGTCTTCTTTAGAGGTCTATCAGGTTATAGAATTAGGAATAGTTTGAGAGGTAATTTTACACTCTTTAGAGCAGTAAGGCCATACGCAGCATTCCGAACAACACTGCTCATCATGTGGCCTGATTTCCGGACGTCTGACTTTTATGACTTACAAATTCTTTGCAAAATAATTTAAAGTTTTCGCAGTCTTTTCTAAATTTGAATATCTTCCAAAACTGTTTAACATGCAATACTTTCAAGCAAAAATCGCTTATGTAAATCAAACCGGAAGCATTCGTTTTCCAGAAAAAAAATGGACAACTGCTTAAGGAAGGCAGGCACAAGTAAAAAATCAAAGCACGTTGACTCACACTTACCACATATTTTTATACATCGAGATATCGTAAATGCAACACATTTTCTTTCCGAAACGTGCTTTTTGGAACAGTTCTACGTTGGCTTGAAATGTGTTTTCATATTCATCCAAAAAGGAAACGGTGCTTATTTCTTGTCACAAGTTCTACTCCAAAATAATCTGTATTTATTACCAGTTGAGATTAAAATTCGATAATTTTATCAAGTTTTCTAGAAGGAGGGGATGAGTATCCGTCCTAGTTTTCATTGTGTTTAATGTTAATTATTTTAAGTGGATCCAAGTTATCAATGTTAATTTTTATTGGTGAGCTGGGGGAGTTTGATGTACAGTACAGCTAGGGGTGTCACAGTAAGGTTGAGAGGTAAACTTATTTACCGACATTTTTTGTAGTTTCTGGTATTTCTTCAGTCTTCTTTGGAGGTCTATCAGGTTAGAGTATTAGGAATAGTTGGAGATATAATTTTATACTCTCCGAACAAGACTGCTCACAATATGCTGAATCAGGAGAACAGTACTTATGTGGCCTGATTTCCGGAAGTCTGACATGCAATGGCTTGCAAATTCTTTGCAAAATAATTTGACGTTATCTTAGTCCTCTCTAAATTTGATAATCTTCCAAGACAATTTAGCATATAACACTTTCAAGAAAAATAGCTTATGTAAATCAAACCGGAAGCATTCGTTTTCCAGAAAAAATGGACAACTGCTTAAGGAAGGCAGGCACAAGTAAAAAATCAAAGCACGTTGACTCACGCTTACCACATATTTTTATACATCGAGATATCATAATTGCAGCACATTTTCTTTCCGATAGATGGAACAGTTCTACCCTGGGTTGGAATATGTTTTCATATTCACCCAAAAAGAAAAAGTTGCTTATTTCTTGTCACAAGCTCTATTCCAAAATAATTTGTTTTTATTACCAGTTGAGATTAAAAATTTTAACAATTTCGCTTTAAGCCTTCAAAATCAAAGGAAAATTCTTTATCTTTTATCTCCGAAGTCATTGCAATTTTCTCCAGAATAACTTAATGGGATGTTTTGAATATTTCAATGAAAATCACATAAGTTCGAGATTTCTAAAGTTATATAAAACTCGAATAGTACAGTAGTAAGATTTCTCATGACCAAGGACTTTGTAGATCTTATGAGTAAAATAAATAAAGAGGCCGTCAGGAATCGTAACAGCTACAAAACGTTGAGAGTTCCCTCTGTTGGTAAGGAAGGCTTGGCAATCTAAAAGGAATGCAAACCAACCATATAGCACTGTGTATTTTAAGTAGAATAAATACTTCACATAATTCTATTCTCTTCACCTGCCGTCTGTCTTGGTCATTGCTGTGATTTTTACACTTTACTTTCTTAACGAGGCAAGGGGAGGAGCTAAAATAATTACTTAGTTGTCCAGCAACTTTCAGGATGCGATCAGGCTTTTACCCTTGCAAAACGAAATAGTAGAACATTTCCCCCTTTCAAGAATAAGAAAGATTTGTTTTAAGAAATGGTTCAACTATTTTATCTCACCTCTTTTACCGCACCCTCACAAATATCTTTTCTTTTTAATAAATTGTCATTTTTCATATTTGAGAGTTTGGTACAAATTCTCGGTATTTTATACCACTTCATTCGTATGAAAAAATATAACTTTAATAATAATTAAATATAATCAGTAAGTACTTTGAGAAAAACTCCTTTTCTCAAGTGCTTAAAAATCAAATGAAGAGTTTACGTCTAAAAAAAAAGTTCACACCAAATTTGTTAACAATAAGTAATTTATTATACGAAGGGAAATAACTAATTTGTATGTTACTGTTATGCTTATGCTAATACAAATATTGACTCTTTTTGTCTAAATGTTGCTATTTCTTTTAAAATCTAATTTTCTTTTTTGATTTGTTCACAAAATGTATTTCTATCGTTTCACATTCTTCATTATATTGACTTCCGTCAGACCAAAAGTATATTAAGTATCAACACTGAAAACTTATTATATAATAGATTGAGTTTTGTCGTTGGTATATAGTAATATGATTAAGCGATTGGGAAAAATGTATGATCCTGAACATTTTGACAAATAACTGAAAACGCGAAAGAGAACACATTTTGTTAGAGAATTATTTTAAAACATTAAAAAAATTTTACTCATTTCAATTTGAACAAATCGTCCGTATATAACTACTATTATCTTATTTCTTAAAATTGAATATTTTAATTGGCTAAAGATAAAATTTAGTGCTTGAAATGAAATAGATACTTTTCCATAATTTTTTTTATAGAATTGGAAGTGTGATGTGCCTTGCTCCTTTCTCAGTAATATAAGTGTTTTCTTATGTTATTCTAGTTTGGAATGTTGGGATATAGGGCTCAAGGACAACTCTTTCAAGGTCTCCATACGATAATACCCAACGTATAACAAGCAATTTTGACGCTTTGAATTTATGGTCAACGTTTTGAGTAGTAGGTGTTGACATCTAACAGAGTACCTGATCGCTGTCGAGATCTTAAACTCCTTTCTTAGTGGGTGGTTAGCTTTCGTTTTATAGTTTGCCCATATTTAGTTAAAAAGTAATTATAGATTTAAAGATTGCCATGAAAAAATATGTGAAAAAGCATTTTCTTGGGGTGAAAGTGCGCGAGCCGGACTTATCGACTGGATCTTTACGAGTGAATCACACTGACCAATCGGAAGGCAGATCTCGGTGAGTAGCTGAAGTGGCGGTAAATTTGGGAATGTCAGGAAAGTGAGAAAAATAAAAACTTCGGAGGGTAGGAAAGCGAGGTTTCCTATTGGACGAGCCAATCTACTCCCATTGGGAAAGAGAACGAGTAGTTGCTCCGGAGTTTTGGAAAAAGGTTTTAATGGGAAATTAATACAGAGAATATTTAGCAGTTGGCAAGGTCGATGGGTAAACCCAACTTCTCAGTTTTTGATGACATGCTGATAGAAAACATCTATCATGTCTTTGCCTTCTCGGTGGCTCTTAGCTCTCTCTCCCCAATTCTAAAAGAAATGGATAATCAGCAAAGAGCTTCCTAATTTCTAATACGGCATCCATTACGCCGAAGGGCTTTTCATTAGAGGCATCATCATCGATTGAATGGGGAGGGGGGTACCTACACTTTGGCCCGATGTTGCTCGCTGGATATCCGGGTTTGATGTATTTGATTTTACGTTTAACTAGGTGCCTTTAAGGGCAATCAGCTTAAGAAAATTCCTTTCTGTTGTCGTTGTTGGCTTGGGTATTATCATTAGTCTTATTTTGATTTCTGTTTTGTAGAGGCTTTTCTTTTTCTTATTGATATGGGAAATTTAGGGCATTTTTATGAACTCGCCAGACCTACTTTACGATTAATACATGTTGGGGTACCTATTTTTTCCTTGATGCTGCAATCCTTAGTTTTGTGCTGCTGCCGCATTTCAGGCATCCAGCATGCATATAACAGTACTTGGACGATGGTTAAACATGTTACAATTGTAACATTGTGTTACCCCGGCCGTCTATTAAATGTATCTATTTTCACAATTAAGTGGCAGCAGGTCTTTACTTAAAAAATATCGGAGGAATCAGGTTTATTAGTTAATTCCACCATAAAAAGGGATTGTACTTGGTTTTTGTCTTTGTCAGTTGGCTATTTTCTACTTCGAAGCATTGGTCTGTTAGATCTTTTTAATACCTTCGATATTGGAAGACCTTTATTACAATTT
>BMAO01005092.1:26062-192949 GCA_019973975.1 Trichonephila clavata | reverse complement strand
ATCAAGTAAGCCCTTTTCCAGCAAAGCAAAAACTGGAGCTACTTCATAAGTAGTTTGGTTAGTGTTAAGTGCTTCTGTAGGCTAAGCCTCTGCCAATTTGTAACTATCAATGATTACCAAATATAGTAAAATACGTTTAACGCGAAAGCGCTTAAGACGAATTAATTATGGGTTAACACGAAATAATACAACGGTCCCCGCAAACTACTATGTATTTTCATGTATTTTTTCTATCAACACGAACCGAAAATCGCTTAACACGAAAAGATTTTACCTTTGAGAATGAAAAAAATACAAAAACACTGCGCTGGCGAGATTTAAGAGGGATGCGAAATGAAAGAAGAAGTGGTCTTACATTCTTACACGTTTCTTTGAAGGAGGCTAACTTGGTTTTGAAATAATCTCAGAACAGCCCGCGCCAATCCAATTTTGTTTATCTGAGTTGCTTTCACACTCCTCCCCTACAAACCCCACACAAAAACATCTCTTCTCTTATCAGTTTGCTTTGAAATTCGGTGATGAATACAATCTAGAGTGGGTAAAGATCAGTGAATTTGGTTCTCATTACTTTTCCTTATTTAGAAGAATTTTTATGCAAACTCAATGGCAAAGGAGAAATAAACTGCTATTTCGGTTTAAATGAAGAAGAAGGTTTTTGATCAAACACAGATGACGAAAACGGAAATCTGTAAATGTTTAAGTATTTTTGTGACTCTGGTTTATCAACAATAATTAAAAAAAGAGAGCAAATTACGGAAATATTTGAACGGCTTTTATTAAATACATACATATACACATATCTATATAAGTAAAATGTCCTCTAATAAACTTAATTTTGTTAAATATATGTTTTTTACCAATATCGATTAACAAGAAAAAATATTTCAGTCCCTTCAGTTTCGTCTTAAACGATTTTCACTGTATACGTGAAGATTACACATATGCGATTATAATACAATTATACGTAAATTCAGATAGGATAATGAATCTCAAGTACGAAAATTACCGTGAAATTAATGTCATAATTTAATTCGGAAAAGCAAAGTATAAACAAGCCTGTGAAAGGGAAAGGCAAGTATGTTACTAAATTATTCATATCGAAATACTTAATAAAGTTATTTTTTAAAGTACTTTATAAATCTTCAAGTAAACACACAGAAACAGTAGAAACTGCTGCTACAGATTTTAGTAATCCCTTCGAAAGGGAATTTTAAGCACATATATGTTATCGGATTGGAACATTCAAACAGAAGTAATTAATTATTTCGTTTGGGACTGTGGCAACAATAATTCTTATTCTGATTTATTTTTATTCAATCGATTACTGTATGTAAAGCTATCGTCTGATTTTATATTGTTGTTGTAGTTGTTCTACATGTTACGTGGTATGGAGCTATATTACTAAGGAAAAATTGTGAATATTGAAGCACAATTTTCATCATAAAAAGTAAGACATTTACAATACTATTATAATAGTTGGATGACTTCACATTTTTTTAGCTTATAGAGATTATAAATTTTAACAACTATCTTAAGCATGCCACCGAGAATAAAAAAATATGCAGGTATTAAATTATTTACTGACAGTTTTACATTTCTGGCATATTTTAAAATATTTTAAAGAATTTTCGGTACTTACGTATTATTGCAACAATCGCCAACTTTTTAATACTTTTTAATTTTTTTTTGTGTCGTATGCACTGAATAAATAACCATGTGCTTCGCTTTATATAATGTCGCCAACAGATTGCGGTAATACGTAAGTACCGAATTTTCGATTATTTTCCAAAATTTCAAGTTTTCTTCGTCATTTAATTAATTTTAGAATATATTTTTAGCCATTAGTAACAAGTCAACAATTTTTTTCTTTTTGCTCTTGTCAGTTATTAGTAACTTCACAGTAGGTCGTTTCTTTCTACATTTACAATATGACTCTTCATAACCTTTTTTCATATTGACTTACCCTCTTTTGTCCATATCAAGATATTCTAACTTCACTTTACATTCCAGCCTTATGACATCTAAAGACTAAATATCGCAAAATTGTTGCATATGTTTCAGAGAGCAAATGTTTCTGAATTACTGGAGCGATGCTTTCAGAGCTTACTGGCTGAGAAATGCATATTCTAAAGATTAGATTCGGAGATAGAGGATGAACTAAGTTAATTGCCTGTCTTGCTGAGAAAAGAGGGTGGAAAGGGAGGCTGATAGGGTATAACTCTCAGAAATATTTCCTGTGCTCATTAGGTTAGTACATTAAGATAAGAGGGAGTTAGAGTAAGGACTCGCTTGGAAATTGACAAAATTGAGAAGTGTAATTGTGTAAAACATCCTGGAAAACATTTCTGAAAAATAATTCCTTTATTTAATTAATTTTTATCTAAAATTCCTTCATTACAACAGAATCCTAAACACCTTACGTAATTAGAATCGGCAAAATCTTGGAGAGTTTTAAACTTAGACAATCTGGATGAATGTACAATGTATGTTATAAGTATACAAATGAAATAGGTTTTTCTCTTCATTTTTCAGTTGCACTTATTCATAGAAGTAAGATACTATGTTTTGAGAATACTATAAGCAGATTTTATCATAATTTATTAAAAGTCTGTAAAAATTTACGATGTGACATTTAAATGTGTAGCGAATCACTGTTAATGTTAGTGCAAGGATTAACCGAAAAAAGAGATATATTTTTAAGACTCAAAAAAAGCTTTTTATTTTTACTAATTCCAATCCATTTTTGTAATAGTTGTTGTTGCTTATGCCACCTGATCGACAGTAACATCAGATCAAGGTCCACGAAATTCATCGCGGCTAAGGGCTAGAATTTTTACGCCTGTCGTTAGCCTAAGCTTTGAGCCCCCAATAAGTGACAGTGCGATTTTGCTCGGAACAGCACGATAGATGGCGACACCGTTCGGACCACAGATTTAGCGAGCACGTTCTCCGTTTTGTACTCGGCGGGCATTTGGTGGCATCGGGCATCAAACCCAGGCCTTCCGATCTGGAGTCCAGTGCTCTAACCACTAGGCTACCCATAGCCATTTTTGTAATAGTTAATGGTAGTAAGTCCGCCATAATTTATAATCATTCTTAAGAATACTTATCAAGCATATAAGAAGCAAGGCAGACACACAGCTATCTACCTTGGACTCGAACAACAAGGTTCCTAGTCTTATGCTCAAATACGCTTACAATTCAGAATACTTGTTGTTTGTTTATTTCAAATGAATTGCATTTTGGCAGCTTCACCATTTGTAGACACGGAAGTCCACAAGAGTGGAAGTCATTTCATTGGTGGCACTAGCTAGTGAAGGCTTCTGCTACCAATTTGTGACGTTTGAATCTTACCAAACTGATACTCAAGGTTTTTTTACATGCCACATAATCCTATGACATGCGTGCCTACGATTTTCGAATCAGAAAATCTATCGACTCCAGCCGGGATCGAACCCGTAACCTTGGGCTTACGAGACGGGCAAACTACCTCACTGCCACCGAGCCGACTGCAATTCAAAGTACTAATCTCCCAAATGTAATTTAAACTAGAACTTATCGCAATTCCTATACGGAAAGAGGTTTTCTAATCAAGCAACGCGTGGGAAGTCTTTTACCCATGAGGATTTGTAAAAAGACCCAAAGAGACCCCGTTACAAATTGACTTCTTGAACTGTTATTATGAATTATTACGGTAATATCTTACAATATTTATTCGAACATCATTTCATTTCCAAACATTTTATTTTAAAATAATTTTTAACTCTTATTTATTTCAATTTTTTTGAAACCAAAATTGTTGGCTTTTCGTATTTTTAGTTATTTTAAAAAATTATTATGATTAACAATGAAATTTAGAAAAAAATACAGTTTTCAAAAACTTTCAGTTACTTAAAAAAACCTTTTAAATTTTCCAAATCCAAGTAATATGAATTTGCAACCGCCCTAGTAATAACTGTAACTGGCTGCCCCAAGAAGCATAAGTGCCCTCTAGCGACCACTTATCTTCAGTAGAGGCCATGTGAGGTGAATGTGGTCGCTAAGAAAAACCGCCCATGTTCTTTACTCATTGTTTTTGTTAATGATATGTGCTGTCGTTGTATTTTCTCATTTATTGTTAACTGATAAATAATTGTTACAGACTTACTTCATTGAGCCCATCCCCGAAATTACCACTTAAGGTCTAACCTACAAATTCAATATTCTCTATTCAACCAGTCTTTCCAGTTTTTTATTGTGTGTGTGAAAGGCGAAACCCAGACAATCATTAACTATATTAACTCCCTAACTATACAAAACCGGAAACACACTTTATTCTGAATAATTTATTTAATAACTTAATTTTCAGAGGCTCATACTCATATTTATGAATGAATGTATTGCAAGAAAATAAAAAAAAAGAATGTGTGTGTGTGTGAATGATCATCAAACTTAACATAACACGTAGGAGTTAATTTAATCCCTTCATTTAGAATATTATATAACACATTTTTGCTACAATCTCATTCTTTACATTTGACAACATTGATTAAATATTAATACTTTTCATGCAAATATGCAATATTTATTTAATATATTTTATGGTTCTTAATTAACGAAATTAATCCTTGAAATTGTAGGATGTTTCCATTTCATAGAAAACATCCTCTTTCATTGATTGTATGAACCACATTTGGTATTTAACATTGAAATTGGAGAAAATTTTCCAAATTTGATAGGTAGAAAATTGAAGAGTATTTAGTTTTGAGATGAGGTGTACAATATTTGGAATGTGCAGTTTTAAAAATGTGTGTGGCCAGTTTCTAGCTTTGAAAGAATGCTTGGGAGTTGGCTTTTTGATAATAATTTTAAAACATAAAAAAAATGTAAAACGAATGTTATTGGTTTTTCTTGAAGAAATACATTTATAATTTATATTTTTAATGCTGATTAAATATTAATTTTTGTGTTTTCGGTAATTATTGTATTAAAATTCGAAAGAAAACTGCTATTGTCGTTTTTTATTAATATTCAGAAAGTTTTATCTTTTGATTATAATGGATGTGCTTTCCATTTTTTAAAATTATTTTTATATTGTGAGGGTTAAATATTTCCGCTATGTATAATAAATAGAGCTGAAGTATGTTTTAGGGCCGTAATAAAAATATTTTAATTTCGTATGACAAAAAACAATCATTATTTTCTATTTTTATTATCTTTCTTTACCCGTTTTCTTATATAACTGAAAAATTATTTATCTTAAAAAGCATTTGTAATTTGACAACATTATTTATAATAATTCATGAAAATTTGTCATGAATTATAAGCGGAAGTATGTTTAAAATACTTAAAGTAAATAAATAAAGTTTAAATTACTTCTAAAGATAATCGATATAGAAATTTAATTTTTATTTGTTATTCTTATAAGACTTCTGTATCGAATCACCATCCAGATTTGTTCACGTGTTTTGTGACTTTTCGGGGTCATTGTAGAACTTTACTAAGTTCTACAATGTCAACATTGTACGATTGTAGACCATTTGACTACAAAAATGATGTCATTCAAAAGGCGAACAATGGTTTTCGACGTAATCTACTAAAACTATTATTCCACTTTTTGAAAGGCGTCATTTTTGCTATCACAATGTTGTTGTTTTTAGTTTTGAGAATAAGAAAATTCACTCCGAGCAAGAGCAAGATAATAGTGCAGATGCGGCCAAATTTCAAAGCCACATCTCTGGTTTCTCATCCTCACTTCGAGGGGATTGCAAAGATGCATCGTCGGCTAGAAGGTAGACACCTTTGATGATCATATCGCTTTGTTTTTTGATTGAAATACCATGTAGTTTGTGTTGTTGTTGGTTATCCCCAAGATGTACAAATTTCAACACCAGATCTAAAAAACCTCATAGAATAAGTAGTTCAAAAATTCTCTCCTGCTCAGCCATCAGATGCCTTCAAAAGGAACCCAAACAAGCAAAAGATGAGAAGGGCTTAACTCGGAGCAAAAATCCTTTCACCATTGTGAAACATCATATAAATCTCAAATGTCCACGTTCACTTCTAAACCTCACTAAGGCAAATTGGACGGCCCTGCACGATAGAGATAGGCCATGGTGACTAGCAGCATACCAGTTATGATCTTCCTGGAGACCCACGTGGAGAGTAATTTACTTTTAGGGAAGGAGTGGATTTCTCAAAGGGGTTAGATCTGCAGAGTTTGTGGTCGGAAGATCACTTCCATTTCTTACAAGTGTTTCTGCAGTCTCGTTACCGTACACCCTAATGTGGGAAGATCCACTGGAAACATACCGATTTGCTAGTACGGAATGAAGTACTAATTTAGTTTGTTCAGCAGCTTGCAAAAATAGGCACTACTGATGGTGTGGCCTTTCTCAGGTAGTTTGCTTAGACTGCTCCATGACAGTCCCCATAAACAAACAGCATGACCATCCATGCAAACTTATGTACTTTAGCCTTCGTCTGGGGAAGGTGAGTCATTCTGCTTCTATTCATTGCTCACATTTTGGTTTTGGATTCTATCGATAAATGCAAGATTCATCCATAGATTCCGGGTGACCAAAACAATTCTTTTTCGTCTTGCTCCAAAAAATTTAACAACTCCCTTGCCAAGTTGCGACGTGTTTGTTTCTGAAAAGGAGTCAGTGATCGTAGAATCCCACGTGCTGATACTAATTTATACAATTCTTCGCGAACAATTTTCTACATATTGCCGCAACTAAGATCAATCTCATTATTGATTATTTTAATGATTGCTCTTTAGTCAAACAGGATGAAATTCTCCGTTTCCTTCAGCATCACATTTGACTGATGGTCTTCCATTTCTTCGTCTGTGAGGGTCATGTGTCCAAATTGAAAATTGCTTTTCCAAATCACAGTAGTGTCATGACGGGCTATTTTTTCCTAAACAGCCGTCATTTCATCATGGAGTTTCAGAGAGCTATTACCTTACAAATAAAAATCACTCTACGAGACTCTATCTTCTTCATATATACTTCTGGCTCCTTCTCTTTACAACTTCTTGAAACGAAACAAATCTAGATTAATAACTGTAATTTACAATGTCATTTACATAGGCATCGATTAATATGATGATAATTTCCATTCAGATATCTCGGTTACTTGTTATCAATAACTAGAAATTTACAATACCCTTCGTAAGTTATAGCTTGTTACAAATATAAAAATATGGCATATATTACATTTAATCTAGTTTGATGTAATTGAGAATTTTTATGAAGGAAACTATAAATAGTAGAACAAATAAACAAAATGTGGATTTAATATAATGTAGCTTTACTACTTTTTAATTAATAGTATTTTACTATTTGAAAAAGGTGAATAGATCAATTCAATATAGTTATTCCTATGATAAAGCTGATTATAAAATTAAGTAAAATGTCAAGATTTTTTCAAGGATTTCTAAGGAAAACCGTTAAAAATTCAAAATATTTTAATAAAATGTGTGTTAGAAAATATTTAAAGTTTACTTTAAAAGATCCCAAACTTATGCAGCAATAAGCTATGTAATGTAAAAAAATAATAACACACAGCCGTTGTTTACACTTTTGACAGCTAACAATATCCAAAATGTTATTAAAAGTTAATTCAAAGTTTGTTTTCAATTTTACTACGGATAAAAAAGGGAAGCAAAATTAATAACAGGAACGTAAAATGCATTATAAATACTTCTTTATTTTTATTCTTTATGTTAAATAAAAAAATCAATTTTAGACTTGATTAGTAGATTTAATATTCTGAAATGAGAAATTTCAAAGAAATACCGAGGGGAAAAAGTTCAGATTTTTCGAATTAGGTTTTACATCGTTATTTCTTTTAAATCGGATTTTATTTTCCGAATAACTTAAAGCGCTTAGTGATTTTTTCCAGTTTTTTATTCGAATTATTCTTTTATGTGTTTTAAAGAATAATTTTGTCTCTTTATTGTTTGTATTATTTTATTTAGTTGTAACTATAGATTTTTTGCAAAGTAAAGATCAAGTTATTGAAATACTTTTTTTTTGTATTTCAATAAAAATATTTATGGTAAGATTTAAAGTTCTTAATTCTAGTAAAAGTATTTTTTTTATCGTTTGATAGTTTGAAATGTATTATATGATATCATTTGAAATGTTATTTAAAAATAGACGATATACTTCTTTTAATTTTTATTATATTCTAAAACAAAAACTTTTATTTGAACTTACATTATATAAATTTGTATCTATTTTTCCTTTTTTATTATTAGATTCATGATATATCATAAGAAAAACATTTTTTAAATAATGTTATTTATTCTCTTGTTCAAAGATGGATAAATGTAATTTTTTTCATAAAAGTATCAAAGAATATTTATTTGAAAATGGTTCTAAATTATGTTTAACATAACAACATTTTTAATATATTCACATTTTTGAATAATTATATTTACATACTTATCTAACGTTAAAATTAAATTTACAAATGATTTTAAATAAAATTCGTAAAAATTACCATGACTCAAAACAATTAAAATTTCTCAGTTTCCTGGTAACTCTAGAATTTTATTCAGAAAATTCTGTCTAATATTTTCCAACAAGAATATTCTTATGAATACCGATTAAAAACTGTAACTAAGAAACTCATTTATCTAAAAGCTATATTTCAGGTAGCACTCCAAAACACTAAATTATTTCTTCGTGTTAATTATTCAAATAAAAGAATTGAATGTGTTCCTTTATTTAGCTTTGCAAAATATATTTCATTATTTAATCAGACATGTCAACTCCCTCTTCCACGAAAAGTACCGTAGTTCCATTACGTAATTATTTCTCTTTACATTTTTCAAAGCGTTCCAAAGAACATTTATTAATAGTTAATTTGTACTTGATGGGTATAGTGGTAATAAAATTTTGAAAGCATCATTATATTTACCGAATGATATCTCAAGCTGTAATTTTATTATATAAATATTATTAGTCTATATGCATTTAGGTGAATTATTACACTGTTTCTCTAACTATTTATGGGAAAAATATTTAAATATGTAATTAAATTATCATATATATATAGATTAAATAATCATTATATTAATATTATATTTTGGAGTCTATATATAATTTCGTAATTTATAACGTGATTTTTATTGATTTATTACAGAGAAATGTTTTAAGTTCACTTTCGGATATACAATTATGTTACACTCGCAGACATACAGGCACATATACACACATACATATACATACACACACAGTTTTCCGGTAATCTTGCTGCCAAAAAACTAAGTAATGTGCTGGTAATTAAACTCATGAAATATTTTATGTATTTTAATTCTAAATACATTTTAATGTAGATTAAAGACACATATTCTCTTTTATTTTCAATTTTTAAAAAAATTATTAATGGATAAGAAAATTAATGTTCGTCTCTTTTAACGTTTTGAATTGCATCTGAAGAAGTTAATTTTGTAATTTTATTCTAAGAAGAACGTTTAAATATCTGTGAATTTTCTTGTAGGTTCTTATTTAAAATAAATATTGGCAAAACTAATAATTCTGCAATGTTTGTCATAAATAGTTCTATAATTTGAAACGCACATCACTGTAAAGTAAAATCTTTCAATAATTTTACATTATGAGGGGCGCGACCTACTCTCAGCCCTGCCTAGAGGTGTGGGAGGAAGTGAAGGATGACTCGCCATAATACCTTTCAATCATTTATTCAACACACAAATTATCAACAGCACAACTCTAACGTTCAAACTAGAAGATATGTCCCTACTAAGAGCAATAGAGAAATAAACCACGAGAGACTCGAATAATGAGAAGACTTTTGTTACATTGATCCTCCTTTTACGGGGATCAATTCACTACTCTAAATATTTGAGTTATAATTTAACTGCGGTGACCAATCGTCACTTTAATATCTTCAACTATTTATTGCCTGAAAATGGGCTATCAAATATACTAATACATGATCGGTAGCTATCTCTTCTCGTCGTCAGATTCTCTACATTTCAATCTCCATATAACTCCGTCTATCCTACTAACTAGCTAGAAAACCTATACTCTATATAACAGACCTAATTTGCATATCATGGTTTCTTCTTCCAAAAGGGTTGGTTGTGATTGATAGCCCAAAGATTTCCCAAGAGGATCAGTTGAAGGACGCGTATAGATCCGTCACAACATAATCTAAAGAAAGATTTCCTAGGACTACCAATCAGAATGATTTTTATTCTAAAAAGGAATATTGTATTTTTTTTTATACTTGCAAATATTATTAATAATTTTAAACATTATATTATTTGATATAACTTGACACTCGAGGTTCGAATTCATTCATTGTTGAATACCGTCCCACTCTAAGTATCACAAAGGCTTTTGGATGACATACCTCGTAATTTTAAATCACAGTCAAAGGACTCCTGAACAGTGTGTGTGTGGTACTCTTCTTTCCAAAATTCCACACCACGTCAATATACGAAGATTCGAACATGACCACTCGGTTACTCTGATTATATCAAGGCCCGGAAAACACTGATCTGAAAAATTAATAAAAAACCCTTTAAAATGATTCAAAAGGACTTTTAAATAAATTATGTGCATAAATTAGTACTAGTAATTCCAAATCAAACTATCAACTCTCTTCAGTATTGGGTTTGAACATAGGTTCTCAACGTGGGCGATAACGCCCCCTTGTGGGCATTTTAGGCTTTTAGGGGGGCAGTAAAAGACTGAGAAAAAATTAGGGGGCGTTGAGATGGCACGGAGGGGCTTTGGCAGATTAACCAAATATAGTCTAAAAAAGACAAACAATACGCTGATTATGTACAGATAAAAAAGTAAACTTTAATACTTTTTTCCTTATATTGATTGCATGTATTTAAATCATTTCTGTATCACACGCACGAAAATTCACTTATTTCGGTAGTTCCAGAAGTGGATGAAAAACTTAAAGATTACATTACATTCAGACCTACATTAAATTGAATGGTAAAATGCATTTTAATTACTGTAGTGCACGAGTTGTCTTTGTCTGTGAGCAGCAGAAAAAATGTTTCGGTCACTGCATTTCATAACGTATATTATACAAGAAACATAATTAAATATGTTAACCAAGAATTAACGTAATTCTTTAAAGGCTGAAACTGCCAATTTATATTTATTTTGAAAGCAATAGTTTATTAGGAATTACTTCGCATCATTAAAAATCCTGCTTGTCTTTATAACAGCTAAAACGTTTATTCCACTCTTTTAAATGAAGAAGAAATTCACAGTAGCGTTTCAATTCCAACAATATCCTATCTATGACTAAAATACATAATATTACATATTTAAATATATTTGTGGCAGTAGCTATTTCAGATTCGCAAGTAAAAAAATTGTGGTTTTAGAAAAAAATTTAATTAAAAAGTATATTTTCTATTAGTAAAAGGATATTTTTTAAAACTTATCTCTTGTTTTCCCCATGTATTATGTACACTCTTATTTTTCTAGAGTAGGAAAGGTGGTATATCGAAATATTTACTAGAAAAGAGGGTGCCAGTTAAAAAAAGGTTGGAAACGTATGGATTAGAAGAATTAACGAAATACTTTTATAAGTCTAACTGTAACTTAAGAAAACTCAGTGACTACTGAGAGAGAGTGAAGGGAAGAGTGATAGAAATTCTGATGCTTATAACTCTTTCTTTAAAATTATATTCTTTCATAAAATACTCGAAAATTTCATTTCAAAACAAAAATGTTTCTAGCTTTTTTTAAACAGTCGTAAAACTTTTTAAATTGTCAGACAAATCTATAAATTGTATATTTTTTAACCTACAAACTTTTTTTTAATACTGATTCAGCTTCAATCATCGAATCTATAAATTAATAATACAGGCTGTCCGGGCTAAAAGTATCTAAAAGTAAGGGCTTAAAAAATGGAACTACTCATCAGAATGTAATAAACTGATCATACGGGGATTGGAAAGCTTCAGAATTTTTTTTATCTAGTCCGATCGGCCGCAGGTGCGAGCATTATTCGGCAATCGCAGACGATAAACTTTTTACACTAACAAGAACTTTAAAGGAGACGGAAGCTTTGGTACAGTAAGACCTCGCTTAACGCGGGATATACATTCTATCAAATTAGAGCGTAATATGAAACAGCGTTATACTAGGTTTTCTCATCATGTAAATAATGGGGTTTGGGGAAGATGGATTAAAAATCGATCAGGTTTTTTTTTACCATTACATTTATTAATTACGTTTTTATAACAAAAAAACGAAAATTTATTTCTTACAAATATAGAAACATAATAAGCGAATATACAAGAAAAATAATTAAAATTCACACCTCTTAACAACACCAAAGAAAACTTTTTGCTAAACTTTGCATTACTGCGTGCGCATGCGCAGATATTTTGCTTCTTAGAAATTAACTGCTTGTTAGAGATCTGTCTGATCATCATTGTGTATACTGCTTTTTTGTCTCGTGTTATTAAAAAGTTCTTTCCGGTGTGTGTAGCTTGATGGATTAATTAGACATATTAGATAAGATTAGAATAAATATAATAGTCAAAAATTAGATTCATACAAAATGAGAACCGCCGATGCAAAGAAAAACAAGATACTCTAGAACGAACACTTTGATTACCACACACATCTATGATAAAAACTAAAAATCATAATATTTGTCACTATAGCAATCACTATATTATATAAATTTATACTTACAATAACATCAACAAATGTTTGAAACTATAAAAATACGATCGTATAACACCGCAGGAAAGAAGAAACACACATAAACTGCTTCGGATATCTGGAAGCCTAAAGCTGGGTACAATTTCGGGGAATCCCATAATTCAAATAAAAGAGCGTTAAACAGAAACTACACTGAACGAAACAACGTTAAGCGGGGTCTTACTATATTTTAAAAACTGGCAAGTATACCCTTAAGTTTTAATGATAGAAGATACTGTTAATTGCGTGTGTGATTCATTTTGTAGGAGTCCTGATAAGTCTATTAGGCAAGCCAGTAACGACATTCATTCCATTCTGTTCGAACACGTCGCTGTACAAGCGTGACTGATTTAAATTCCGTTAACCAAAGTACGCATTCCATCTTTTGCTGTGGCGTCCAGATCTTTACTCATAAAGTCAGTGTAATAAGTTTATCGTTTGCGATTGCCGAATAATACACGCACGTGCTGCCGATCGGATTAGACCCAAAAATTCTCGGAGAGTTTTCCAATCCACGGATGAACAGTTTATAACATTCTGATAGGTAGTTCCATGATAATAGCCATTACTTTTAAATACTTTTAGCCCTGACACCCGGTATTTTTCTTTTAATAAATTTACATAATGACAAACCATCATGATCTGGATTGCACTGTTGGATAATGCTTAGATTATGTATTTGCTTTGTGATAACGTTCGGTTACCTGTTACATCCGAACCCTTTTGTCTACCTGCAAACCCGGCTGGATGTGTAGGATGAACAGAGTAATCCACATACATTATTGCCAATCTAATTTGATTTATTAATTCTTATTAACAATTATCAAACAGACACAATACAATTCTAATTAAGGTATACGAATTATAGTAGAGTGCTGAGGAGAGATTCTATAACACGGAGATACTACTACAGAGCCTCAACTGAATCTAAGATAGCTTAAATACTCTCAATTACAACTACGTCGCACACTAATATCTAGCTTCTACTTAATCAAGTGCACAGTACCTAAACCTTTAATGCATCGGATCCTACACTGGAACTTTGCAGGCATTCTCTTCGGCTTGATCAAATGACGATGGCTCCACGCTCTGTAATCTTTAATTAATTCCACTGCTTTTCAATCTTCAACTAAACTAATTCTCAAACTTCTGTGAAACTTCTATTTACACACATCTAACGTATCAACTTCAGCGTGTCAACAACAACGTGCCCTTCCCCTTCCTTTCTTACTTTCTTCCTTTCTGCCAACTCGCGAAAATCGAATTTATATAATCTACCTCATTTACATAAATCACGTTCGCTGACTCGATGAAAGTTGGTTGAATTAAATATTTTGTTTAAAGAGATGAGGAGATATTAATGGAACCGTGTATAGATCCGTCACAGCTTTATCTAAATGTTATTTTAAAAAGACAACATTTTAAATACCATACATTATTCTGTTATCTGATGTATCTGCTTTCAGTTTAATAAAGTTACGTTAGAAGAAATTTTGACATTTCATTAATTTTATGAAACGACAACACTAATCCCAATAATTGTTTTGTGGGCAGTTATGTTTCAGTCTAATTGAGAGACCGAGTCCTGCCTCCATGCAAATTTCTCATCGCAGGAGTAATGGATGATTGAGGTACATTTAATGGAATTTAGTCTCTAAGTGTCATGAATGTAGAGGTCGAGAGAGATAACAGCAGCTCATGTAATCTACTTTGGTATTTAAGCAGGGTTTAATATTACTAGTTTTGTCATTAATATCCTTTATGTAGCTTCAGATGGAAATTAATTCACACCAAAACAAGTAAAAAATTTAATGTATAGGGAAAAAAATACAAAATTGAATGTAAAATAATATTTTTTTGTGATTTGAATTAACAAATTTTTAAACAAAAACAATTGCATATGTTTCATATATTCTGTAATCATGTACCCTGGGAGAAATAATAATTATTAACGAAAATATGAAATATTTAGAAGAAAACTGTGTAAAATAAGTAATTTAAATAATAATAAGATGTTATTTTTTTCGGATGAAAATATGGAAGGTAATGTATTTCCAGGAGTGTATAAGAAAAATTAAATTTAATCGAAACATAAATGTTTTATTATTTTTGAGAGTTAGAGGGTAAAAATAAATGATTCATTCATTTTAGAATGTCTATTTTTTTTAAAGTATTACACATATACGTAATGTAACAATTAAATAACCATATTAGTCTTAAAAATTAGCTTTATTGAAAGTAATGTACAAATACCTTTTAATCCTCTTCAACATACTCCCCTTCCAAATCAATACATAGCTGCGTACGAGCTTTCCACTGTTCAAAGCAGTGCTGCGGCTCATCATCTTCACTAAATCTGCCGTTTTTGCCTTCACCTCTTCTACAGGCTGGAAAAGTGTTCCCATGGGTGTGTATTTTTCACTTTAAGATACAGGTAAAACTCATATGGTACGAGATCTGGTGAGTACGGTGGATCCTCTAGCTCAGCAAAGCGTTTGTCCTTCAAGAATTGTTTTACAGAGCCAATGTGCATCCTGGCTTTGTCTTGATGCAAAATCGACGCATTGTTGCTCTGCAGATTTAACCTTTTCTTCCTCGCCCTGAGGTCCTTTCTCAGGATCTCAATGTATACTGTTTTATCGTTTGACCCATTCAGTTTAGATAATGCCATTAATATCGGGAAAAAAAGGGATGAGCATGACTGGTTCTTGAAGTCACAGTTCGACCAGAATGTTCATCATCTTTAACAACCCCCCCCCTTCCCCCATGATTTTCCGAAAATCGTTTGTGTCATTCAAATGTTTGACTATGTGGCGTACAATTGTCTCCAAACACCTCTTTTAACAATTAAAAGCATTCTTTCTCTCTCACACACACACGCAGTTGGGTTTTATTTCTAAAAAAAAATTTCACGAGAAATTTTCAATTTATGTGCAGCTTGGATTTTAAGTTTATCACGATCATGGCACTTCGGAACAACAACATCTTACTCAAATGAGGACGAAAAATAAACTGAACTATATAGAGCTTAAGTTCTCAAAATGGGTGATAACACACCCTTGTGGGTGCTTTAGACTTTCTGGGGAGCATTAAAAAACCCAGAGAAAGTTAGGGGGTGTTGAGATGGCATGGAGGGTTTGGGCAAATTAACCAAATATAGTCTAAAAAGACTAAAAAACACACTGATTATATACTAACAAAAGTAAACTTTAATACTGTTTACTTACGTTGATTGTATGTATTTAAATAATTTCTATCACATGTGTGAAAATTCACATATTTCGGTAGTTCGGGAAGTGGATGAAAAACTTAAGGATTACATTACATTCAGACCTACATTACATTGAATGATATGGTAAATTTTAATTTCTGTTCTGCGTGTTGTCTTTGTCTGTGAGGTATAATAAAAATGTTTCGTCCACTGCATTTCATTACGTATATTATCCAAGAAACATAATTAAATATGTTAACCAAACATTTATGAGTGATTCTTTAAAGGCTGAAACTGTCAATTTATTTATTTTGAAGGCAATAGTTTTTTATGAATTACTTCGTATTATCAAAACCCCTGCCTGTCTTTATTACAGGTAAGCTAAAACTTTTATTCCACTTTTTTTAAATAAAGAAGAAATTCAGTAGCGTTTCAATTCCAACAATATCCTATCTATGACTAAAATATATAATATTACACATTTAAATATTATTTGTGCAATAACTACTTCGGATTCCCAAGTGAACAAATTGGGGCTTTAGAAAAAAATTAAATTATTAAATATATTCTATTAGTAATAGAATATTTTTTAAAGTTTAACTCTTGTTTTCACCATGTACCATTATTATGTACACTCTTATTTCTCTAGAGTGGGAGGGGGTGGTATCCAAATATTCACTAGAAAAGGGGGGGGGGCAGTTCAAAAATGTTGGGAACCTATGAGATAGCGCAGATGTTCCCAAACTTTTTTGTGTCGTAGACCCCTTGCCATGTTTTTCGGTTTTGGGTAGACCCCTACTTACCTAATAAATGAATTTTTGCAAATTTATCAACTTAAAAGTCTTTTTGATAGTTGGTATAGAGCTATACTTTCTTTAAAATATTTAATTTTCTAACTGTAGTGAAATATGGTGTTTAAAACCCAAGGTGCACTTTTTAATTAATTAAATTAAAATTTAATTAATTCAGGAAATAAATGTTAATAAAGTAACTCAGCAACAAACAAATTCTTTTAATGGGAGGGATGAATTTAGTGCTTTCAAAATTGCTGATATCCGTGTTTTTAAATTTTACTTTAAGATCTTCTTAGTGACTATTACGATCAATTTTTTTTTCAATGTGACCATATTAATTCATTGCCTACTATGGTATTACCATAGGCAAATCATTCTCAAACCTAGTTTCAAAATCTGAATAAATAGTATTTAAATGTTGAACGTAGGTTAAAACGTCCTTTTCCTGGCAGATTGTGTGTAACAAATTGAGAAACAAGGAAAATTCGGGACGTTCAATATTATACTCCTTAGCTTCATTCTGGCAAGAAACGCCGAAATGATGGTTCTTGTAACTGCAAGTTAACTTCATTTATATAAATTTAGTAAATAAATCTGTTAAATAAATAAATCTGTTTTCCACTTGATTAAATTTTCTTTTAAAATGAAAGTCATGTTCTGATTTAATCAAAGTCACTATCGTAAGCCTCCATTTACACCTCATGGACCCCAAATTATTTTTTCCTTACATGGACCCCTTGCAGGTTGTCATAGACCCCTGGGGGTCTATATAGACCACTTTGGGAATCACTGAGATAGAGGGATGGAATAAAACTTGCCACGAGCACCGGAAGGATCAAGGTCAAATATATTCTATTCCCACTCCTTCACATCAAACCTAACAGCTACAGTATGCGCTGTCCGGGAATTTATTTGTCACACCTCATACACATGGAAGATATATGAAAAGAACCACAAACTCATCAAGTTTATACATTTTCTATAAATGTTCAATATGTGCCCCTTTGATGACACGACACACGTCCATACGATAATCCAGTTAATTCCATACATTCCGTTGTATACTCCTATCAACTGTCTACACTGCAACAATGATGCGTTCTAGGTTGACTAAGGTTGCGGTAGTGGAGATGCTTAAACAAAGTCTTTAAAGCAACCCCTCCCCTAGGAAAAAATTCCAGGGCGTTAATTCCAGGGATTTGTAATGCCAGGGAAATAAAGATAAGTCATTCTTACCTATACATTCAATCCATTGATGAGGGAGCTCATCGCTTCAGTCAGTGGGTCTTAAACTGTGGTCCGTGGATCTCCGGGGGTCTCCAGTGTTTTTCTAGGAGGTCCACAAAGGTCTTTAATTTAATGTTAATATTTCTCTCTTTTACAAACTCTGAAACGTTTCATGAAAAAACTGAAGTATGTGTCAGTCTAGACTAGTTCACTAAATTGCCTCTCATGAAAATCTCACCAAGAATATTATTTTTGTATTTTTTATAGTTTGCAATTATATAGCCATTACTATAGCGTAATATTTTCAAAAAATATCAGAAACTTGTAGAAATGTTAAAAAAGACTGTATAATACCAGAGGGAGTTTTGAGATAACTGAGGAACCTTTAAATCACTTAGCCATGTATTGGGAGTCAGGAAGGGGTATTCAAGGCGACCGCGATGTCTGACAGACACACAAAGAGGGCCCTCGGCGATGGAACGCTTAAGAACCACTGATTTAAATAATCATGAACTGGAATGTGCCAATTAAGAGATGTCCCGCTTTGACGGATCTATACATGACCTTCTATTAAAATCCTCTTGGGTATTCTTTGGGCCAGCAGAATTCACCAATCTTCTCCTAAAGAAGGAAACGTGATATGCAATTAAGTTTATTATATATATTTCTTGTTCAAGAGTTAGGAGAGTTAGTGAATTATAAGTGAAGATTACCGTAAGTGATTGAAAAGGCCTTGTGAAAGATTAAAGAAAAGAGTTGTCATTGATAAATTATATTGATTAGAAGACTGCTTACAGTTCAAGTACTGTCACCTTCATATTACTTTGATATTAAAAGTATTAAAGTGGTTAAGCGGACATTAAGTGTACGTCAACCGTGTAAAGTAATATTAAGGAAGAACCTTTATCATTATTAAGTGGTTATTTTATGTATTCTCCTCATACTCGAATCTCGTCTCTTCTCTCTGGTGTTTGACTGGATTATCCTATTTATACTGTTAAATTGATTTGTGTTGGAGTTGATTAAAGTAATAAATAAGATAATTGGAATTTATCATGGCGAATGATCCTTTACTTCCTACCACATCTTTAGCTGGGTCACTGGGCAGAAGGGAATTAGGTTCGTTTCACCGTCTTATTGGAAAACAATATCGCTGAAGTTAGCACTGAGTGCAGGGGCATGAATAACTGCAACTTTAACCAGGAAAAATTTACCAGTAACAATTTGCTCAGCGAAGAAAAACAACCCATGCATCTTTGTTGGTGACACTGCACAGAAAACATTTACCTTTGTATGTTACCACAATGACAACAAATATGCAGTATTCTGACAGTATACATAAAGTTAATTAAACATTTAAAACATATTTTTAAAAAGATTTATTCCTTTGCGATAAATTGAAGAGCTAGAATTGAACTCTCTGCGAAGCACAATTTGCGTTTCTATAAATAAAGTAATTAAATATGGAACTTAACGTTCTTAATAAAGTGCAAATTAGTTCGTTTAATCGCTCTGTTTCACCATTCAAATCTTTGAGATGAATGGACGGCAATTTGTCTAGCCTCAACTCAATTGAACTATTTCTAAAGAGCCACTGCATCACGTATTCTTCGAGTAAGCTTTTGGGATGGCGCTATATTAATTTCGCGTGAATATCGAATTAATTAAGCGATTTAAAGTGAAATCAGGAGTGCAAAATATTTGGCCATCAATCAAAGAATATTAGCTCTTTCATAATTTATAAATATGCTGATTTTCTGAGTAAACAGGAAAATGTTAAATTCTTGAATTAGGACAAATAACTGGATACATAATTAGTAGAATTGTTATCCTATCTTTACTATTTAGAAAAAAATTAACCGTATAAGGAAGGGCATTTAAATTTGGAGGAGATTTAAATCAACTGAAGCATTTTTTTAGTTCAATAATTATTCCACATAAATAATTTATTTAAGATAATAACGTTTTGTCATATTTCAGATTATAACAGAAATCAAAATGAAAGATGATGATAGAATTAAAAAATTTTTATCCTGAGAAAATTGATATTACGTAAATGCAAAATCAGTCATGGATCCTTTAAGAATCTTTTCTTTAAAATAATAAGCTAATTTTTATGATTATTTACTTCTATAGAAATGTGGAAAATTGCTGATTTTTTCATGAGAATTATCTAAATAGAATCATCGTGACAAATTTCAATGTGTTTCCCCTTATGAATGATTTTCAAGTAGCCTTTTTACATTAACTTTCCCCCTATATTGTGCTTGTACAAAAGCATGTGAACTTTAGCTGTATTCCTTTTTTTACATTAAAACGTTACGAATTATCTCATGAATCACTAGAATATAACTTTTCTAGATCAATGAAAATCAATTTTTGAATGGAGGCGATTTTTAAAACTTAACAGTTTTAATGATGTTTGGATTTCGTATATTTCCAGGATAAAGATTTCTTGCATTTATTTATTTATTATTATTGTTTAAAAATTCAGTTAAACGTTTTTTTTTCTTTTTAATTTGATATATTAATTATTTTCCTTTAAATAATATAACAGTGATTTTGATAATATTATTTAAAATTTGATGTCATCAATAATTTTTCTAGGAAAATTCATTTGCATATCCCTTTAACACATTTGTCGATTTTAGGAGGAAATCTTCAGTAAACCATTTTGTCTTCTAAAACAAACGTAGCAGTTGATTCTTTACATAAATTCCAAATGAAAAGAATTTAGTTAATTTCCATTAATGCAAACGATCTCAATACATTCTAATCAATTTAGAAGGAATATGCTTAAATAATTGTTTCAAACATGGACAGAATTTCTAAATAGACAATTATAATTGAATAAAATTTAAATTATATATATCTGTGACCAAAACCACGTGTTATTTTGTTGATAAATAAAAAAAAATGGGGAAAAAATGAAAATTCAAATGATGGTATTTTATTGAAAAATACGAGTGTGTTGAATTTGTTGATCTAAAAAGTAACATGTTTTCTGCTATTGTTCTACAATTTGATATTATATACAGTGAAAATCGTTTAACACGAAACTGTGAGATGAACGAAATATTTTTCGTGTTAAAAGAATTTACGTGGTAAAGGATATTACAAAAAAAACATATTTTCAACAAAATTATTAGAATATATTTTATTTACATAGATATGTATATATGCATATATTTAATAAAAAAAATCCATGAATCAAAAACATTTACAAGAGCTTAATGAAATGTAATACATAATTTTCAAATTTTTTGAAAGGCAAAAGATATATTGAGTTTTTGGAAAATAATCTGATATTTTTCTTTGTATTGTATTTTTTAGCATTCAATTGTTAACAAATCGTTCGATGTCATTCATTGTTTTCTATTCATTTCACCATTGGAAAATGTGCATCTTTTCATGATGTTTCTCACTTCGGATGACGTTGGAACAGGAGCTGCATTATTCATTTCATTTTAATCACGGGAATCTGCACAATGATATTTTCTGAGTTTTGAACAAATTCCCAAATGCCTTTGTCTGCCATGATTAAGGCTGTACACACATTGTTATTATCTACTGCAACAAATTCTTCCAATGATACTGTAGAATTGTGTGTGTCCAATAATACAGAAACTTTCCTCAAACATTTCATAAAGTGCCTCGGTTTTCCGTATTTTATTCATTCCCAGAAAGGAAATCTTTTCGTGCTAAGCGATTTTCTTTTTTTGTTTGGAGGAGAAAAAATGCATAGAGATACATGTAGTACTTTGTCGGGATTGTTGCATTATTTCGTGTTAACCGATATTGCATCTTAAGCGTTTTCGCTTTAAACGTTCTTCATTGTTTGAGGATTCTCGCCATATGTGTTTTTCTCATCTGTTATTTTCAAAAAAACAAATTAAAGGTGAAGCTGAAAAATTCAAGAAGTTACATCATAACAATAAAAACAGATCAAAACAAATATGGCGTTGCAAATATTCAGTTTCATTGGCAAGCAGAATCTCTTTCTTTATATAAATGCTGTTAAGATATATAGTTCGCGTTTTTTTTTTCTTCTTTTTTTCGAAATGATAAGAATGTACAAATTTTTTTCCAATATCAAGCTATCTATTTTGAAAATTTCGAATGAGATAAAAGCCAAACGATTTTATTTTTTAATGAATATTTTTTTCAGGAAATTATTCTAACTTGACATCTTTTTGAATTCGAATTCTTCTTTCAACAAGCACACAGTTTCTGGTCGAATTATATTCGATAATATTTGAATAAAAGAATTATTTTTATTCCAAAATACTTAATACACACAATCACATATATCTTTTATTTACTTCTCTTTAATATTGAAAATTCAAACCATTTTCACTCAGATCTGAGTGAGAAATATATGGATAAAATAATGATACTTCACAGCAGAATTACCTTAAGTATGCCATAAATCTCTCGCAGGTTTTGAATACTTGGTGTAGAAAATCTGTGTTTCTCAAGTTCTCTTTCCGACCACCTGGCGTTTGAAAAATTTGCTACATGTACATGGCCTTGAAAGAAATTGCATTAATTTAAAATGTTAGGCTTCAATAAAAAAAAAAGGCGAAAAGACGAAAGGGGAAAAAAATTTAATAAATCATTCTGCTGACTCTTGTATAATAAAAAAGTGAAAAGTCGAACCATTACACAACGCGTTGCCAGAAGGGGAAAAAATCGATGAAAACTCTTATTTTAATCTGAATCTTAAATGATTCGTGAGCCATTATATTCACATGTCAGGAGGAATTTTTTGTATTCCGTCGGAAATGTTTTTAAGCCATGAAAGACCATTTCATTTTTTTTTCTTTCTTGTTAGCAAAAGATGGGAGTAGTTTTTGAAAATATACAGTAAACTAATTTGAGGCTTGTGGTTTCCTAACGAGAATTTTATTCATGGAATCAAAATAAATATTTTGAATGGAATGGAAACTAAAGTTTGTTTTGAATCATAAGCTCTGGATGCATAATTTCCTTCCAAGTGTGCATTTTATGTGGAAATTTCATTCTCAATATTATGATACAAAAATGCATTTGTGTTAGAAAGTACATTAATTGTAGCAAGTTTATTTTTATTAATGATTTTCAAATATTCTAATTTCCAAAATATTTTGAAGTGGATTTAATATCCTTTGAAATTAAAGTTAGATTTCAATAATTTTTTTCTTAAAATTCTAGATCAGAGATACTCAACCTACGCCTGCGGGCTGCATGCGATCCACCGATCTTTTTTAAAGGGTCTGCTAATGGTCCATTGCTATGAGAAATTCACTTTTATAAGATAAATGTTTTAAAAAATTAGAGGAAAATTCTTTGTCAAGAAATCAAATAGTATATCCATTTTGTTTTTTGCTGTCAGCGTCGTATGGGTACGAATTGATATTCTTTTTCTTTTTGGAACAGTTACGGTTAGTGATAATAGACAACAGTGGAGTAGCGACCCTTTTATGGGTGGAACTAATTTTTAACTATCTTTCATGCCTTGCAAGGGAAAAATAATCGAAGAAAATATATCTCTTCAAGACGATTTTGAGGTTGACTATTTTGTAGTGAAAAACAAACATGGATCAGCAATTGTTTGATTTGTCATTAAAGTGCTGAAAATAAAAAAAATATCAATAAATAAGAATCATTCAATGACACTTTTCCTCGAAGATCTCTTTCAAGATGTGATAAATAGGCTTTCTTTAATAATCTTTTCAACAGCAACAAAGTATTTTGTCAGTGGTAATATCACAGGGTAACAAAGATATCCTATGAAGTTTTTTATATTATTGGTAATCATATGTAACGGTTTACTGATGCAGAAATTAGGAAGGAGTGTTTCTTATATATATATAAATGCTTCTAATTTACTGTTAGTGACGAAAATAAAAAATAATAATTAAAAAAAGAAAAGCACGAGTTATAATATTTTGATCAATTTTCCACATGTTAAATTTCCAATGTTCACGGCCCACGTGAAATAGCTGACATATGCAGCCCGGCAGAAAAAAAAGGTTGAGTAACCCTATTCTAGATACTCATTTTAGTGCATGAAGCAATTTTGTCTTCAGGACCTTAAATGCCTGTCGTAAGAAATAAACTTCTTTTTTGCATACTATGATCCAAGAACATTTCAAAGTAATATTCTTAAATCATATTTTATCAAAATTTCTTAAGTTATTATAGTGATTTAATTCTTACCTCTTTTATTCAACATTGTTTTTACATGAATAATCGCAGTAAATCTATATTGTCTATCAATGCGTAAGCATTGACACAATGATTAAATTATTTGAGATGTATAGTAAATATTATATCAGTTGTATAGTTTAGATCGGGATCGGCAACCCTTTATCTGTGGCGGGCCAAGCCAATCTACCAAAATTAGGGATTGCAATACAGGTACCGAATACCGGTACTCAAAATACCGAATATCGGTATTTTGAGCCAATTGTAGAATTTTGTTTTACTGGTATTCCCAAGTTTCAATACTGTTTTTTCCGCATTTATTAGAAATTTTAAAAATCTTCTACACTATATGTTCAGGGATCGCCAACATAGCAAAATAGCATACGTTTTTTTGTTTTTATGTCTCCTTAAGGGTCGAAATTAAACAGATTGTGAATATAAAGATGCATCGTACACACTGGCGTAGCTTATCTTAAGTGTGCCATGTATCAAAATTCCTTGGGGTTCCTATTTCCAATAATAAAACTTATTTCAAAGCGTCAAAATTTTACAATTGTGGCCCCCGTAGCTCGGGACCTCGTATGATTAATACGGCTGATACGGTGGTGACTACGCCCCTGATCGTACAACAAAGAGAAGTGATAAAATATGTAAATCATCCAAGGAGGAGGGCTAAGACTTTCCTACCACAGCTCAAAGCGATACTGCACAAGCGCAGGATTCGTAGTCTGATATTCATTTGTGTGAAAGCAAAATTGTAGTTGAGAAGAAAATGCATAATATTTTGATATTTTTTGAATTGGTGAGTTCGTTATTAACATTGTATTTGCATATCATACTTTAGGGTGCAAAATTTTTTCAGATTCATGACATACATATTCATAAATAATAGCCCATAATAATGAATAAAAATGATTTCAAAAAGTATAAAAAATCAGTTGATAAAAAATCCAATCCAAAAAGAAATGATCGACTTAGACCTGTAAATTAATTTTTGCGATAGTGACTTTGACTTAATATCCAGAACTGTATCAGCTCTACTTCCAATAAAACTGGCTGTTGAGGCATTGTGTCGGAGAGATTCTAGTTTATTAACAGCTAATGCAACAATAAACTTCATGTTGCAGTCACTGAAAGAACAGCACACAACACTATTTGAAGAATTATATATTAAATTCAAAAATCGCACAGAAGAAAGGCATACCGAAATATAAAATTTCTTACGGTATTTATACAAATTTAATTATAATGATTTTAAAATGAAAATGAAAAAGAAGAAAAGACATTAACCAATTCAAATTTGATCAAGTTTACAGTAAATTTCCTTAAAATTTTTTACCTATAAATCTATTTACATTCAGAAGAATTCGGTAGAGTTATATCGAAGATGATGGTGGCATTAATGTCAATAGTAAAAAGAAATTGTCTCTTGAGCAAAAATTAGATTCAGCCGATAGCTAAAAAATTTTCAACAAACCAAAATACAATACATAAATCATCTACATCCAAAACCATCAGACGAGATTTATTTGAAGATGAGAGATTTAGAGGTAAATACTTGAAAAAATTACCTAAATCGCGTATTGATAACAGTAATGCCAACTAGCGTAGATCCCGAAAGAGCGTTTTCGACAGTCGGTAATTTTGGCACAATATTACATTCTAGGCTTAATGACAGTGCAATTGATATATTATGTTTTTCAAGATCACATTTCAAACATTTGTCAATAATTAACAAAATAGCTGTACATTTATCTTTAGAGTTAACTTTCAGATTTTTTTCGTAATTCCATAAAAGTCCATAATTCTGAAGATGTTTGTCAAATAAGGTCCACTATAAATTTATCAACTTCCATCCACTCAAAAGTTGACAAATTTATAGAGTAGTGCAGAGTGCCACTGAGAAATGTACCACGAGAAACATGTGGCTAGCGTGCCATAGGTTGCCAACACCTGGTTTAGATATATTAATATATACAGCGCTAAAAAGCCGTTTTCATGCACAATACAATTTGAAATATCTACAATTCTTGTTTTTCCAAAGGTTTTATTTTTAAAGCAATTGGTTACAATGCATATATAAGTAGGAACAATATTTTTGAAACTGTTTTTTTTAGGTTAATTAAACTATGTACTAGTAAATATAAGATAATTTTGTTTTGATTTTTTATGGAAATTGGTTGGTTTGATTTTTAAATGGATTTTAACCACCCATTAAATCTCTTAATTAATGATTTTAATAAAAATATAGATTTCTCCAATTGCTGGATATTTTTTCTTTTTTATCTATGAATTAATTTTAAAGTTCTTTTTTTTAAGTTTTTGCACAATTTTATGCATTTAAAATGAATTCTGAACAATGTTTGAAACAGTGATTCACATAAGGAATCATTTATTATTTGAGAAAAATATTAATATCATATATAAGAAAAATCCTTTTATATTTCTTACACGAACGAATAAATGGTTCCATCCTCTTCAGCAGACACATAAACGTTTGTTTTTATTCCAAGTAGTGGAATAAACCAATATCCGTGCCACCCAATGTTATGGATGGCAAAGCAAAAAGATAAAAAAGAATCACATGCTGATGCTTTATCTGTGTGCAAGGATGAAAAGCAAAAAACTAAACTTAGGAAAATATAAGGGACAAATGACCACAAAATGCAAATGAAAAACCACAAAAACATTAATTGATTAATTTGTTCTGAAATGTGGTGACCTTACTTATATTTTAAGTCTATGCTAAAATATTAACTAAAATGAAGGCAATTATCCGCGTTCAATGCATTGTATTTGTTATTATGGATTATTATTTCTTATATTTTAGTTTCTTTTTACTGTTTAGTAATTCTTTACATATCATTATTCATGGCTTATTTTATTTCATTTTCAAATCTTCAAATATTTTAATGTTCAAAAAGTTAGATTTGATCTAGATTTAAGTTAGCTTTCAGATTAAATCCCAGTGGCTGAGTGGTAGTGCATTGCGCTTCTACACCACATGTCCGAGGTTCAAACCCCGGGATGGGTAAGGTCGACTTAGCCTTTCATCCCTTCAGTGGGTCTATAAATGAGTACCAAGCTAGCTTGAGAACTAAATACTGAGGATTTTCGCGCCAGATTGACCGTAAGATCTGCTCATGAACCTGAGAGCCCACGGTCGGTTATACTGAGAATGGCACAACAGATCTTAGCCCTCACACGCTGTTCCACCACTGAGTTCAGTATATGGTTGATTTTAATTCAAAAATTTCACTTCTGATAAAAAAATAAATTGTAAAACTAGATAAATATATATATTCAAAAACATGCTATACTTGGAAAACATAGGTAATAGTTAAAATTGTTTCAAAATATAACCATTCAATAAAATAGAAAAAAATCTCTTTTATAAACACACAAGCACATACCTACGGATAGTGTACCTAGTTACATTAGATGAATGTGAAAGAGGGAGGAAAGCAGGGAACAAGAATATGCTTGTTGAAGAATAGTCTTTTACTTGTATCCCCCCCCCTTGAGCATTACTTAAAGGGATGGTGGACCTTCACAATGTCAAATTTTAGTCAAAATTACGATTTTGATTTTTTTTTTTATCCTAACAATATTCCTTATATTTCTTTGAACACTTCTGTCAAAGAATTTTGTTATTTTGATTAATAATTACTTAGGTTTTTTTTTTATTTTACAAAAATAAATGTTTAAATGTACTTTTCTTAGTTAGCAAATTTTCCCCTTTCATTATTACGTAAAATACTCCTTTCGTTTCTTATTACGTCATATCTCTTTGAAATTTTCACAACTTATGAAAGTTAAAATAATTCACAAATTTGTGCATTAGTTTTCTAAGTAATTTAATGGATAATTTTTTGTGTGTTCTTTTGAATACCCTTGAATGTGTGATAATTGGTGAAATATCTCATAGAGTATAGCAAATTTATCTTTTTTCATCAAATTTTATTCTGAATTTAAAATGCATGCACACAGATATATTTGTTGCAGTTCATAAATATATAAAACAAAAATTATGTACATATCTCAAAAACTAATGCGCAAGGAGCATTTTTAAAAATAGTTTTAAAAATTTAATTTTTTTAAGAAAAAAATCAGTTTATAATATTTTTTAAATGTATATTTAAAATGTGAAATATAATAACCATTTACTATATTGATTCCAATTTCAGCTAATTAAGCTAACGATTTAAAAAGTTAGTTTTAATGATCCATTTTGTTTCCATTTTACTTAAAAAAGTAAAATAGAAGCAAATTTCTTGTCTCATTATTTAAAGTAAAAACTGTATGCTTCTTTTAAATGATAGTAAAAGAAAAAAATATCCTCATCATTTTATTTAAGCTTAACGAATAAACTTTAAATATAAATTATTTCAGTTTTAGTAAATTTATTATGAAGTATCTGGCCAATATCTTAAGCCAAAATTGCGTAAAAATACATTTAAATTTAAATATTAAAAATAATTGCTCGTGACTGTAGAATTATGAGATTCAATTAATATTAAAAATTTAAAAAATTCCTTCTGAATTTTTCTTTTTTAAATTTTTTTTCGAGGTTTCATAATCTTGCATGCATATATGTATCAAATGTTAATAAAATCATGCAAATTGCAAGGCAGTTAATCAAATTTTGATCACAAATTAATAAAATCTTTTCAAAGTACTTATGTAGGTCATATAAACACACCGTGTCAAAATTTTGTACTATATTAAGAGATTGCAGCAAAAATAATGTAAAATTTGTATTTTACTGTACAACTTAAATCTAAAATAATATGGCAATAAATTAAAAAAATTACGTAATTTTAAAAATGAGTTTTTTAACGTCACTAGCCTTACGACCAGTGGGACGTAAGTTGAAGACCTAATTCTTCAACAAAACTCTGGATGAAAAAATGAGAACTGCCCATTACTAACTAATTTGGATTAAATAAAAGCATTTTGGGTAATCATTTAGCGTATTATATTATATATGTAATATTATAATATATGTTATATATATATATATGTATATTATATATAATATATATAATATTATATATTATATATATGTTACCGCCAAAGTAGGAAATCTGGCATTCTATATAATGCCTAGGGCCTAGGCATTGTATAGAATGCCCAAACTAGCAGGCAATAATTCATAGTTCACACACCGGGCCGAGGTAAAATTATCAAACTTTGACCGCTTAAGAAGATAAAAAGGTAGGGACTCACTGCTATATAGTATTGCGTCACCGATTCTGAGGATGTGATAGAATTTTGAAACAACTTTCAACCAAACACAAAAATGTTACCCGTTATGATATTGAACTGTACACCCTCCTTCGTGAACCTTGCCAGAAAAAACAGAAAATTATTACAAAAAAGGTAAGATCCAAGGATTTGACTGAGTTGGAAGCAGCCAAGGATTCATCAAATATATGTGTAAAACAAAGTAGCAGCATAAGAATTGTTTTTGCATTAAAAATATAATGAAATTTAATTCTAACTATCATTCAAGCCAATAAGTAGGTTAACTTTAATTTCTCATTTTTTTTAAATGAAAATTTTGTTTTTCTTAATAAGAAAGACATAAATTTCATTTTTCTTTAGGTATTTTAAGTAATTTTTTTTGTGGCACTCTCATTATTTTGTCAAAATAACATTTGCATTTTCAGGAATGTACATCATTGCAACAATAGCCTTATGATGACCTTATTTCATACTTTGCCTAAATAACTTTGGTTTTTATGTAGAATCGCAAGGCATTCTATACACTATGCCTAGGGAAAGTATCTAAAAAATCTCATATTTTATACTTTGCTTAAAAACGTCCAGCATTTTATACAATGCCTAGGCATTCATAGAATGTTGGAATTTCATACTTTGCCTATAACATATATATCAATATATGGAGATAATCAAAGAAAGTAACTTTTCGATGATTAAAAATATAATTGCAATGTACAAAACAATTTTGCAATTTATTTCTTACAATAAAAATGTATTTCACAAGCAAAATAATTTTCTCAGTTTAATTGTATGATTTAATTTTGATGTGTTGTTGTTGTTGTTACTAACGCCACCTGTCTGACGTAGATTTTGATGTGTGATAATAATATTAATTAAAATCTCTTAGATAAAAATGCTGGCAAAAAAAATTGTTTAGAATTCTTATTCAATTTCAGCCGGAAACAAAAATTTGATTTTCTTAAAGTAATTTATTTAACTTTATTTCATTATGACATTTTGTTCCTTTTTTCATTACGTTGCTAAATTAGTAAATGATTATTCCCTTTTAACATACTTTTTTCCTTTAATAACATTACTCTACATTTATCTTAATAGAAGCTTCTATCATTTCCTTACGAATGAAATTAAACGGGGAAATTTGCTGCCTGAAAAGGGGAAAAAAATCTTATTTTCTAATTAAAATCTCTTTAGGAGCACAAAATTTTTTCCCTTAGACTTATTTTCTCAAGAAACAAATATTTTTGATGCTAAAAGTTATCATTGAAGATAGTTGAACAATTTAAACTTAACTAATGATAAACTGTATGACAAGAAGTGATTTGCTATATCAAGAGTATAACATTTGCTAAACATATATGTTTTTTATATTTTGTATCGCTTTTAGTCAGTTGAAACTCTATTGGAACGATTTAATTAGCAAGTTTAAAATGACAAAAAAAAATAATTTTTATAAAATAAGTCGTAAAAAAATATTTTACTAAAAATTATATGAATTTATTTTCGTCTTTTTGCACTTTATCAGGCCTTACGAGTTATGTAAAAAGATTTCAACGTTTCTTAGTTGTATAATAAAAATAATTTTGGAACTTCAGCACCACAGAAAGTATTTCTCTTTCCAATAATTAAAAGATGCGTCCACAATATAAAATAATCAGACACATAAACAATGATTATGATGTATAATTGGAAAATTATATTAATTATATAAAAATATACTTTTTTTCAATTGATCAAAGATTGATTAAGATGGGTTTTCAAGTAATAGTTTACGTAATTTATAATTAAATTTTTTATGAAAAATAATATTTTGACGAGCATGATTTTTGTCAACGTAGTTCTTCAATAATTTAACAATTTTTTGTTAAGACAGTGAAACAATATATCTAAGACTACTTTTTATCCTACTTATTTAAACGGTATTAAAACTATTAATAACCAACATACAGCTGAACAGCTGAATACATATTTGCATATTCATGAAATAAATTAAGTCGCAATATATTGGATAAATGGCTGTTTTTAATTTGAACTTAAAGCAAAGTTATAAACAAGAAAATTGCAAGATAATATAAGGAAAAACGATATATAGCAACAGTAATACTTCTTCAAAAGCTACACTAAATTAATAAAACCGTTGCATATACACTAAACTCGGGTTTCCCCTAGTATATGCGTTTCTTGATGTAAAAAAAAAGATGAAAATTCCAATTCACGACTTTTTTTTATTAAAGGTAAACAAAAAAGTTCTCGCCGTTTTTAATGACCCAAAAGAACATGACTTATAAACAGCGAAGCCTATTGTTAGACCTCGAAGTAATAACCATCGGCATCCAGCCCCTTCTGCCGACGTGTCTCCAGTTGTTCAGTCCCCTTGCGGTAAAACTCGGGGATGTGGGACGCAAAGAAGTTCGTGAGAGCTTGGCGCACGTCTGTTTCATTGGTGAAGGATTTACCACGAAGATGATTGTCCAGGGAATGGAAAAGGGGGTAATCTAATGGTGCAAGGTCAGGTGAGTAAGGAGGATGGCACAAAGTCTCCCAACCAAGTCGCTGTATCGTATTCCTGGGCACCCGCGCGACATGCGGCCTCAGGTTTTCATGGAATAACAGTACACCCTTTCGATTAACCAGTGCTGGCTCCTTCTGATGTAATGCTTGTTGTACATGTTCCAATTGTTGTGAATACAGGTCATCAATGACCGTTTGGCCCGTTGGTAGCAACTCATAGTGAACCACTTGACGACAAGTCCACTAGACACAAAGCATGATCTTGCGTGGGTGTATAGGTTGTCTTGCGCTGTGCGGAACAGTATCCTGGGGTGACAACCAATTTTCGGAACGCTTGGGTGGGTCATACAGGACCCAATTCTCGTCGCTGATCAGCACCCGATTGAATATGGATGCGCTAAGGAGGCGAGAAAGCAACGATAAACAGGCTGCCACTCGTTGTTGTTTATGGACTTCCAACAGCGTGTGAGGAACCCACTTGCTCAGCCTGCACGTCTTACCTAAGCGGGGCAGATGAAATCTAACCGTTTCATTGGAAGTGTTGAATTGTCTGGCAAGTTCACACATTTGACTACTGTCCTCCTCAATGGCCGTCTGCAGGGCTTCGTCATCCAAGGCCTTTGGTCGTCCTGTTCGAGCTTTATCACAGAGGGACAAATCTCTCGACCTGAATTTTTGAAACCAATGTCTTGCCATATGTTCATTGGCAACACTATCCCAAAACGCTTAACATATTCGGCGACTTGATGCAGGGGCTGATAAGCCCACTTTGAAGTCGTAAAGTAAACAACCCTGAACGAGCTCCTTCGATACGTCCATTTCGCTTCGCTACTGTACGAGTTCCGATTGATGAATGTGAGCAGTGGACCTGCGTTTATAACAACTGATATTCCTACTCTCGACTGACGGTTTCCCAATCACGTCATACACGAATTTGCATACTTATTCTCCCTTCTTTCAATAGAAACGCGCAAAAGGCAAGAACTTTTTTGTTTACCTTGTATATAAGTACATTCACATTTATGTATTTAAGAAAGGTTAAAAACTTTAAACTGTATAAACATGATGGATGCACTGCTAATTAGTTATCAGTTGTTATAAAAACATTTAATAAGAATCGAAATCTTTGTCCTTTCCGGAAAATTTTATCACATTGGTATGCCTAATCCGTGGGATATTTTTTTTCTTGTAATGCCATTTTGTAAAGTTGATCTGATTTCTGAAATATTTTGAGATAATTCATTTTTCATCATAAAATCCATTACTTTTAAATTTATTTATTTTGTTGTATAGAATTTGCAAGTTATTTATACAATTAATGATACTCACAGTTAAAAAAATATTCAGACGTAATTTTTGATTTTGGAGAGTGTTCTACATATGGATTAATACTTGAAAAATGATTTATAGACTTGGATACAATTAAGGTAATTAAACTAAGTAATAGTTAATTGCTAAATTTTGTATTTGTTCTTTCCTACAACAATCAGCTATCATAAAAAGTAAAGGGGATGACCTAATAACAAGACCTAGACTCAGCAAAAGAAAAATTCTATATACGTCTTATTGGATTAATAAAATATAAACAGGAGAGAAGGAACATGAGAAAAAGTTTACAGAAAAGTAACTATAAGCAATTTCAACTTAAGCGAACAAAATAAAACATTTTAGTAAAGAAAGGAAAATAAATAAACACAGGAACATAAAAAATAGAAAAGGGTGTAATAATTAAAGGAATAAATAATATTAAAAAACAGTATTTGAAAGAGAAAGAAAGAGTCTTCGAGTTAAAAATCCTGAAGGAAAAGATATTTTACTTTAAATAAATTGCTTTGAGAAAATTGAAGGCTAAGTAGTTTTAAGTTTCCCCGCTCCCTCCTTACACACTAGTGAAACATCGAAAATAATGACTTTTTAATATGTTATATGCTCCTTTTTGTTACATACGGTGACTAACTACGTTCAGAAACGTGATTTTGATCAAGCGTATGAACATTATTTTTATATTTAATGTTAGTTGAATTAGAGTATACTAAAGATTGTTTTTAATTTATTATAAGAAAAAATTATTTAAATGAAATTTTTTGGCAAAAAATGAAATTGGAATGGCATATAAATATACAAAACAATCTCCTTTTATGAAAAATACTTCTATAATAATAATAATATATAGTTGAAGCATCTTTTCAGAGCCTGAACATTGAATTTTGAAGAATTAATGTTATTTTCAGAGTTACGATCATTTAAGGTAATAATCAGTGTTTTTCTTTAAAATCTCTCTACCCTAATATAATAAAATATGAATAAACTCACATCTAAATTATATATATAAAAAAAAACCCTCTTTTTCAGGTTCTCCACAGAAATCTTAGATGTTTAGTAATGACCAAAAATGTGGACATTTTATAAAATATTTATGTTTTTTAAATTTTTGTATGCTTATAGAAAATGTCACGGTTCACAAAATGCAAAGTCGTGTCTATAAATTTAAAGCAATTTTTATACAGAATACAATACAAAAAACTAAATTTAAATATTTTCAATGCAAAAAAGTCAAACTGCAATAATTTTTGATGTGCTTTAGATACTGATGATGGAAGTGAATTAGCCTTAATTTTTTACTATAGCTTCGCATCGAAGTTTAATTGAGCTGACGATAGTCTTAAGCTTTTCCTTCGTTATTACTTGATTTTAAAAAACAATTATAGCCTCTTTTAAGTCATGGGAACTTAATTCAGACAAGAGTATTCAAACTGTGCTATAAGATTTCGATAGGACTGAGATCAGGACTGTTTCCTAGCCAGGGCAACAATAATAGTTAATCAAGAAGTAAATACATCAAATAAAAGAGTAGATTGGACTCCTAAAAAGATATTAAGATTATTGTGTTGCGAGGAATGGGGTCCCTATGTTGAATTTACAAGACAGATGGATGGTTCAATGACTACATCTAGAGCCAAAAAGTTTTGTTTAAGATGTCAGGAGACAAGTTCAATAAAAAACAAAGCAGGAAAGGCCGGAAAAAGTGCACCACATTTGTGATGACTGAAGAATAAAAAGACTATGTTTCCAAGATAGAATAATGTCATGAAAGGTCACCAGAAGAGATCTGAGTGATGCTGCTGTTTCTATCATTTTAATGACAAACAGGACAATATTAACACCATTAGACTAAGAGGAACTAAATCCGCGAAAAAAGCCTTATCTCAATTTACAGCAGGGTAAAAAAGAACTTCAGTGGACGTAGGAACACATTAATTGGACAGATGATCAGTGATCACAAGTTAAATAGAGCGATGAAATTAAGCTATCGTCATTCGTTAGTGATGCGTGAAAATATGTAAGGCGTATAATAGGAGAAAGGCTACATCCTGACTGCATTCAGGCAACTGTGAAGAACCTCTTAATTTTATGATTTGATGATGCACGTCAGCAGATAGTCGCCTTTATGTCATCGATGCGACACCGAATGCTAGAAAGTACATTGACACCATTCTAGAACCCAAACTTCTACCTTCCATCGAATTTCTTCACCAACAATGCTTTATTTATTTTTCAGCAGCATCTGCTCTCTGCCACATAAAAAAATTATCGAAATAGTGGTTTCGTACAAAAAGCAATGAATTGTTATCCTGGATCGAAAACAGTCCTGACCTCAGTTATATGGAAAACTTATGGCATCGTTTGAAATCTTATGCCAAATGAGGCGCACATCAAATAAAAAGGACTAATTGAGGTTAAAATTATTTCCTGGCATAATATAATAACGAAAGAAGAGCTTAAAGCTATTGCCAGCTCAATGAAACATTGATGTGAAGCTGTAATAAAAAAAGGCTACTTTACATAGTACTGTTAAAGCACTGTTATCATCAGTATCTAATGTATATCGGTAATTATTGCAGCTGAACTTTTTTTGCATTGCAAATATTTGAGTTCGTTTTTGTATTGAATTCATATAAAATTCTCTTTCAAATGATACTTATGGCTTTACATTTTGTGAAACGTAATATTTCCTGTAAGTATACAAATTTTAAAAAAACTCAAAAAATTCCAAAAGTATCCACAATTTTAGCCACCACTGTAGAGAGGCAAAATATTATTATTTTAGAGGATTTTCTTATAAAAGGAAAATTCTTTTGAAAATATGTCATTTTTTCTTCATTTTTCGCCGAAAAATTGCATTTAAGTATTTTTTTACTGTAATAGTATTTTTAAGACAATTTTGTATGGATGTTCTAATTCTACTGACACTAAATATTAAAAAAAATATTCTTATTTTATTTATTTAACCAATACCAATGCTTGGCTTCTTGACCATTTGACGCCGAGCCTCCCAGTACCGATTGACGATGCCGTCAGTCGGGTATTCATCGAGTCCAGTGCATTAGAGAAGGTGGTCACCATCCATTCTGGCATGCCCGCAGAGGGTGCAGGTCTCGTCAACAGCCAGGCCAAGCCAGTGGAGGTATGCTCGCAAAAAGTCATGTCCGGTGATTAGGCGAAAGCGGACAACAGCCTCAGCTCTCTCTAGGTGCCTTAGGATTGGACCCACAGTGGCCAGAGTTGCCCAAGTCTTTCCATGGCTCTTGGGTTTTTGAGTCACGGTTGTATATAAAAAATATTCATTTATACGTTTTTTACAATCACGGTTCTGAAAGTAGTCAATTACATTAAAAAGCAGAAAAAATTACAGTTTTGGCGGGAATAACAACTCTGTACGGATAAAAAACAGATGCTAATGCTTTTTACTTAACAGGCTTGCAGACACGCATATCCCAAAATGTGAGAGCTATTTCATTGGTGGCATCATCTAGGGGTGAGTCCCTCTACCTAATTGTGACTTTTGAATTAATTTTAATTCAAGCCTTCATCGGATGCTAAATATGGCCATGATTTAACTTTCCCGAGAGTACCAGATTCCAATTGATACTCCCAAGGGAACTTTTACATACCACATAACATGCGAACCTACGATTTTCTCATTCAGAATATCTATCGACTCCAGCTGGATCGAACCCGAAATCTCACAAGGTGGACACGCTACCTTTAGGCCACCGTACTGACAACAAACGTGAATGTGGCGTAATAAAATGCATCAGATTTTAAGAAACTTGTTTAAGTTATTTTGCTTTAGTTAATTTTTTATGTTACTTTTTGCTTAAACGTACACATACCCAAACGGACATTAATTTCCTTTTAAAAACGATTCAATTATAAATTCTATTTAAAATAATTAATCATTTTCCGAGATAGCCACATAGATGGAGATAATGATAACATTTAATTACAATAATTATAACTCGAAGAAAGTAAACTGCGTTATTCTATTTATCTGGTGTTTTCTTATTTTTTATTAAGTTATTTTTAAGTTATTTCTATATAAATAAAAATTTATAAATAAATTAATTATTAAAATTTATAATAAATAAGGTTAATATACAAGATTTTTTTTTTTTTTTTTTTTTTTTTTTTTTTATTTTTTTTTTTTGTTATTACTTTTTTATATTTTTTTTTTTTTTTTTTTTTTTTTTTTTTTATTTATTATTTTTATGTGTTTTCTTTATACATGAAAGAAATAATAAAAATTACAAAATAAATGAAAAGTCACAATATGAAGAAAATATCCACATTACGGGTTTTCTTTATTACATAAAGAAAGTATCAATGAAAAGTCAAATGAAGAAAATATCCATTTTTTTACGATACTTTATTGCACGCTTTCAACGTGAGCACCATTAATTGCGCTCAATACATCGAATTTATAAGAAACTTCCAGCCACGTTCCATGAACCATTGCAGGATTGACAATCTGAATGGTTCATAGATGAATGGTTCTTCTTTTCACGTCACACAGCTAAAAAATTGAATTCTTTTTGTGGATAAGATAACAGCGTTTCTATGCACATGTGCACTCCTAAATATAGCGGGATACTATTTTGTGTCCTTGTCCCGGCAACCTTTGACCATGTGGAAACCCCACTCCGGCCTCGAGCCTGATGTAATTCGAGGTTTCATAAAGAGACCGTCCCACCCCAGGAGAGAGCGGAAAGGAAAGTCGTTTGGAAAACACCGAAGATAACGGTTGTAGCCTCCTCCCTCACAAACATCATATTCTAAACCCTAATGAAATAACCAATATTTTGAATAACTTCAATGTAAACATTTTTCTGTAATTAATATCTGTGACGTAAATAAACCATATATTTAAATTCATAACTATCACGCTAACAGTAATTTTCTCAAGCTTCACAATGGCCATTGTAATTAGACTTTTTATTTAATTATTGTCACTAATTGCAGATAAGGGTAAACAATCCTTTTCACGTTTTCTTACAAGAAGTCCAATAGTGTTATGTCTAGATATCAAAGTGACGATGTTGGATTCCTCTTTCAATCTATTGCCTGGGAAACTTATTCTCCTTCCAAACTCTAGCTGCCCCCCCCCTCCAATTTACGCTGAACTTGCTTTGCAGATTTAAATTCGATAAATTATGCTACAACTAGCGCTTGTTCTTACGGTGAACCCATTTGTAATTAGAATGTTCCAAAGCGTGGACATTGCACCATCTAGTATGCATTTCAATAAAAGGAAGCTTTAATTTATTTTTATGGAACATAAATAACCGTAAGCGAAAGTCTTTGTTTGCTTTAATTCTTTTTTGAGAGTGTAGCCATACTTTTCGAACACTCTATGGCAGCGGTTCTTAAACCTTCGGTCACCATGGCCTCTCTTTATGAATCAGCATGGCATCACCGACCCCCAAGATTTTCAACACCCCACCCTGACTCCTAGCACATGACCAAGGGATTTAATAGTTCCTCAATAATCCTAATACTGCCTCTGCTACTTATACAGACTTTTTTTTATTTTTCTTGAAGTAAACAGTAAACACACACATCTAATTGAAAATATTACAAAATACACTCAAGTGCTAATGAATTAGGGATAGCAAGGGCTATGCACATTGTGTTGGGCTGCGCATCATTTATGCGCGAGGGAGCTGCCGTAACTGCATATATAGCACGAACTGTGTTTTGAATTACAGTGGTGGCAAAAAGTCCTGAACACACTCCTTTTTTAGCGTAATTTTTGTGTTTGTCTTCATTTTTCGTTGTGAAATTATCGCACTATCTTAAATATTGTTATTGATTTTAAAGTATTTTTTATGCTGATTTCAAATTTACTACTAGTTTCTTAATGACTAAAATATTTTTTGTAGTAAAGCTGCCTGAACACAATAATGTGAAATATGTGCAGAATAAAACAATATAGAATAACATAATATACAAAGAAAAATAACACGAAAATTGACAAATACGGTATGTTTAATAAGCATTTTGAAAATTACATTGTTGTCACATGCTAGAAAATCAATATTTTATGGGCCAGCCGTTTGCTTTAATTACGGCTCTACATCTTTTTAGTATGGAATGCACCAATTTCAAAAGAAGATCTTTCGTGACAATATGGTTGAAGGAAAATACTAAAGCTGCTAAAGTACCATGTGGCCTTTCTACTGTTGTGAGAACTTTGAAAAGATTTTCTGAAACAAATTTTATTGCGGACAGGGGGCGATCAGGACGACCAAGAAAAACATATTTACGTGAAGACAGGTTATTGCACAGAATTTCACTTTCAAACAGAAAGCTCAATTCCTCCTTTGACATCAAATGTGAATGTGTGCCCAAGAACTGTTAGAGGAAGACTGCTGGAAATTGGGTTACGAGGCTGTACAGCGCGCCCAAAACCATTACTGATTGAATTTCAACGCAAGAGGCGATTGACGTAGGCAAGGGAACATTCATTATGGATTATTAAAGACTGGGGAAGGGTAATATTTATTGACGAGGAGTCAGTTTTGTATTTCTGGCAACCAAAGTAGTGCCTATGTAAGACGACGCACTCATGAGGAATTCAGGCCTCAGTGTCTGAAGCCCACAGTAAAGTACCCGACAAAAGTGATGGTATGGGGTTGCATGTCTTCTCATGGTGTTGGAAGACTTCACATCGTTAGCGGAACAGTGAAAGCCATGGATTACATTGAAATACTACAAAATAAATTGCTACCAACTGCGAGAGATCTTTTTGGGAATCAGTCATGGATTTTTCAGGACGATAACGCCCTTTGTCATCCTGCAAAGGTAGTCCAGAAATGGTTGAAAGACCATACTGTGAATAGAATGAACTAGCCAGGACAGTCTCCCAACCTTAATTCCGATAGAGAACTTATGGTTTAAAATTGGTTATGAAATTTCAAAGAAAAAACCTTCAAACAAACGTGAATTAATTGAAGCTTTAATATCTTCCTTCAACCATATTGTCACGAAAGATCTTCTTTTGAAATTGGTGCATTCCATGCCAAAAAGATGTAGAGCCGTAATTAAAGCAAATGGCTGGCCCATAAAATATTGATTTTCTAACATGTGACAACAATGTAATTTTCAAAATGCTTATTAAACATACCGTATTTGTTAATTTTCGTGTTATTTTTCTTTGCATATTATGTTATTCTATATTGTTTTATTCTGCACATATTTCACATTATTGTGTTCAGGCAGCTTTACAAAAAATATTTTAGTCATTAAGAAACTAGTAGTAAATTTGAAATCAGCATAAAAAATAGATTAAAATCAATAACAATATTTAAGATAGTGCGATAATTTCACAACGAAAAATGAAGTCAAACACAAAAATTACGCTAAAAAATGAGTGTGTTCAGGACTTTTTGCCACCACTGTAGTTGTTGGAACTGCTAGTATGAGTAAACTGTCTGATTTAGACGCCTTTGATCGCAAACAAATTGAAGGTGCTTGACGCATGGGTCATTCAGCTTCCGAAATCATCAGACAGCTAGAATTTTCAAGGTTGACAGTGTCAACAGCACAGAGAATGTAGAGGACTCGAAACGAGTAGCATGGGACGAGTCTCGATTCCGACTACTTATCGCCGACGGGAGGTTGAGAATATGGCATCAGGCTCATGAAGCCATGGATCCTGCATGCAACTTGGAACTGTACAAAGGAATGGTGGTTCAATCATGGTCTGAAGTGTTTTTTCGTGGCACTTTTTGGGATCTTTGGTTCGAGTACCAACCTCCCTCAATGCGCTTCGGTATTTATAATTTCAGGGTGACCACCTCCATCCACTTATGTTGTTTTGTTAACCGCACGTTAATGGTGTTTTGCAACAAGACAACTCCACCTCTCACAAGTCCGTTTGGCTACTAGCTGGTTTGATGAGTATTTCTCTGACTTTTCTATCATACATTGACCACCTAGATGCCCAGACTTAAATCCTATTGAACATTTTTTGGATGTTTTGGAACAGTGCGTGAGAGGCCATCACACAGAACCAACGAACCTTACTGAATTATAGACAGCTTAGCCAATATTTAGCAAGTCTTTCCCGTGGAACGTTTCCAGAAACTTGTTGAATCTATGCCTCATCGTGTGGCCACCGATATCAAGGCCAGAAGCCCAACTCGTTGCTAGGTAGGTATCCCTAATTCAGTGGAACTTCAGTGTAGTAATTCTAAATAAATAATGTACTTAATTGTATTAAATAAAAATTTTAATGAGAATATATAATGGTGCTGCATTTCTTTTAAAAAAGTGTTGCTACATCGGTAGTAATATTTGAAATCTGCTGTCTGAAATTTGGTTCTATTTTATGAGATAGATGCAATCGTTATCGTATTGGCGCGATATGAATTCTGTTCTTAATTTTTGCACGTTTGTTTCTACAATTTTTTAAACATATTACATTGTAGTAATAGTCATATAATTGCAAACCATAAAAATACTGATTTACTATTCTTGATCAAATTCATGTTCTAGTAGAGTTTTTTTCATTGGTGCAATTTTAGTGATTTAGTCTAGGATGGCACATCTTTCAATTTTTCCACGAGGTCTTTCAGATTCTGTAAAAGAGGGAAATTTTAACATTAAATGAAAGATTTCCGTGGAACCCCTAGAAAGGCCCTGCAGACCCCTGAGGGTTCACAGACCACAATTTTAGAAATGTTTTTCTATATCATTTCTATTTAAAAAATTTTCTTGTTGAATCGATTGGAGGCAGATTCCATTCGAGGTCGTGATTTTGAGAAAGTGTATAAACGAATAATGTTTTTGATGTGTAGAGTCAGATAAATTAGAACATTCTTATAAAGTTGTTTTAAGAGTATTATTACAAGAAAAAATTATTTAAATGCAATTTTATGGCAAAAAAAGAAGGAATAGTATATTTTCAAATTTTTTTCCTTTCATGGAAAATGCCTTAAAGTAACAATATTTTCCCAAAATATAGTTAGGACTTCTGTACAGGAGCTGAACTAAAACGTTTGAAATATATAATTTAAAAGTGGATTTATTCATATTTTAATATATGAGATAAGTGAACTGTTAACAAACAACAACCGTTATTACTTCAATTGATCAAAACTCAGAAAATCGTATGAATTTTTCAAAAATCCTAGTATTGGCTCTGTGTAGAATTTTTCGCTATAAACAGAGAAAATATTAATATTTTAGAAGAATTTTTCTGTAAGGAGAATATATTGAAAATGTGTCATTTTTTCCTTCATTTTTTGCGTAAAAATTGTGTTTAAATATATTGGTTTTTGTAATAATATTCTTGAAACAATTTTATATGTAAACACACATTTGAAATCCTTTATAACTGTTAAATTTCCTCCCCCCCCCTTTTTGTAATGTGTTTCATACTTCTGTAAGCCCCGTGTGATACTTTGTAGTACGTGGTGAATTATAAATGTTTCTAATAAAATTATATTTAAATTCCTAAAGATTTAAAAAAGGGGTAAAGAGCAAAAGTTGATTAAAAATATGCTAATAAATATATATTTTCTAATAGCCATGATCTTCGAAATATTTGTGAAAGCATCGTCAGCGTTGCTTCAGTAAAACGGAGTACTTATTTAAAAATAAAAGCACGGGTTTCTTGAAACAGTGAAACATATATGTAGTTTCCGATAAAATATTTTTGAAAAATTACACAGTGATTTAGCTTTACCTATTTAAATAACAAGAAGCAAAGAAATATTTAAGTAGTAGAAATTACTCTAATACATTAGTCACGAAAGTTGTTCCATGTCTTCATTTTAAAACTGAGTTCACATTTGTGAGAAGTTTGTTGTAAAAATAATTACAGTTTCCGAGGGAAAACTTCCAAGTGGTTGCAGCATGTTGAGTAACGATCTTCTGCAGAAATTATCCACTCTAAAATAAATTACGTTCCTCGAGGATTAAGGAAATATTGTGTTATGTGTGTGATTTAATTTAATGCTGTCTGTTTTTAATAAATAATACCTGTTAGAACTGTGACATAATTTTAGATTATATTGTGCATGATAATTATGCATGAATGAGAAAATTCAAAATTTTTATATAAAATTTATATTTCTTTTTATTACACATAACAATTGGTAAGAAAATACAGTAAAATACTTTTAACATGAAAACGCTTAAGACGAAATATCGGTTAACAGGAAATAATACAACGGTCCTGACAAAGTTCTGTGTATTTTCATGCAGGTTTTTTTTTCTCTTGACATAAATCTAAAATAGCTAAAGATGAAAAAGTTTTACTTTTGGAAATGTACAAGTACCGAGAACACCAGCTGGATTGGAATGTCCTATTGTATTATCCGAAGAATTCATTGTACGGAGTTCATTCGTTTCCTCCGTGTCAAATTTTCAATGGCCGTTGCTTTGTTTCCGTTTTATTCTGCATATAAAATTGCCCCCCTTTTCGTACTTGCATCATAGTGAGCTCGTATTGATGCTATTACCGATATCTTTGATGATTAGGTGATTAAAAAAAGAAAGAGCGTTATATAGGAAAAAAAATCCTAAATAAGAGCAGACAACGATGTTTAGGATAGACTAAATATTGCAGATAAACTGCGGAACGGGATAAGAGTCATTGATGCAAGTGGCCAGTATGAACAGATGGTTGCGTGGCAGGAGCGGACACATAACATTTCGTGGCTTTAGCGGACACTTTAAAATTCTTCGTGGTTTGAGCGGACACATTCCCCCCCCCATCTTAGAACAGATTCGATTATTGAATTACAAGAATAAATACATTTTTGCCAATCAAATTTAATTTGAATTAAATATTTAAGATATTAATTGCGAATACACTTTAAAAACATAGCGCAATGTAATAAAAATAAAAACTTTCAGTGAAATACTTAAAAATTATAGAAAACTGTATTTTAGAATCAAATAAATATTAGAACAGGTGCAATTACCATAAAATAAATTAGTTTCATTATTGTTAGTAAATATATAAAAACTAGAAGTGAAATGTACAAAACAGATACAAAAGTAAATAAAAGAAAAATAAATACAAGTAACCAAATACTAACTAACCTTTATTATGAAGGCATAAATATTATTTACCGTTGGATTTAGTCCAACCTAGTTACAAAACTTAAAAGATTTTAGGCATTTTTCTAAATTGTTTGATGCCTCGAATTCTTTTAAGATGTTTTCAATTCTTACATCCAATATTACGTATGTTTTTTTTCTCTTTTTATTCCAAGATCGCCTATTTCTTTGGATTTCAAATTAAAAAACACTTTTTGTGTTTCTTCTTTTAGTATTTTAACTAATAAGTGTGGATATTAGGCTGGTTTCTGCCAGTTATTGCATTTAATTTGGAATTCCACCCTTCTACTGTCCGCTCTGGCCACGTAACCGTGGCTGTTCTAAGATGGAGGAAAGAATCTGTTCTAAGATGGGGGAAAATGTGTCCGCTCAAACCACGATGAATTTTAAAGTGTCCGCTAAAGCCACGAAATGTTATGTGTCCGCTCCTGCCACGCCACCTCTTGTACAGCCCATAATATATTTGAATAATAAAAAACCATATAAACATGCATTTAGTTGTTGCTCGGAGTGTCAATAGATGTGAAAACCAGATTGATGTTGATAATTTTAATTCAAACATTATGAAATTTCAAATTTTAATACTAAAAGTTCTAAGTTTTTACTTCTATCGGCAGTCTCTATCACTGCCATTTTTTCCCCCCATTTCACATATATTACAAAAATTCTAAACAAAAATACTTTAAGTGAAAATTTTAATTTCTTCAGAGAAAAATAAATATTTTAATAAAAATAATATACCGTACAATCAAAACTTAAGAGCATTGCACACATACATTTCAGGTATCTTCAAAAGTAATTTATAGTATAAAAAACTAAAAGACTCCATTTTATAGTTAATTGAACTATGTTTTAATTTAATCTTTTAGTCGCCAAATCTGAAAATGGAATCTGAAATATGTACCAGATACGGGATGGGATCTGAAAGCTGAAAATCGTTAATCTTGTTGATCCTGATCAGGACAATGGAACAATATTATTAAATTATTGTATTGCAATCGGTTTTGGACAAGTGAACAAAATTTCTAATTAATCTGGTCTTTTAAATTGGGTAAAAATATGGAGTTGAAAGATTCCGTTAAATACAAGTGAAGCTTATAAAAGGGTGTGAAAAATGGGGTGCGCGTTATGCGGCGAATATACCTTAAAACTAACAATTTCAGCTTTAAGCATAGGATCGCGTAATACACGAGGATTTTAAGGTAATTCTATAACCATGCATGTTTGTTATTGAAGGAAGTTTCAACATTTAATTTGTTTTCAAACTAATATAAAATACTTTTATTTAAGTTTAATGTAATTTCAATAAACATTTTATTTTCATCTTAGAAACTTTTATAAAACATACGAAGAATAAAAATAGCAGTAAAATAATTTTATCTACATGATACCACTCTTCTAAAAAATAAATTTAAAACTCGGAAAAAAATATGACGAGTTTCTGAATGTCGGTCGAAAAACGAAATATTTTCGAAAACTTTACAGTCAATATGATAAATTTTGAAAGCCTACTGAATGACTGGCTTTAAAATTTTCAGGAATTCCAGACATGCTGTTACGAAAACGAAAATTTATTTTACTGAAAAGACTGATGGAAAATTTCTACCAATACGGGAAATAAATTTAAAATAGCGTTTTTGTTTTTTATTCGGAGCTTTATGAGTTGTAAGCAATATTTTTATTTGTTTACTTTTGTAAATTATTTCATTTCTTTTCACACACTTCTCTATAGAACAACTATTAAATATTCACTAAAATAAGAATAATTTAAAGATACAAAACCTTAATTTTTCTATTTCATTTTAGTAAACAGATTAATCAATTATGATGACTGAAACAACTGCTAAAGGAATATAAAAAAGAATCACTTTCCTGTAGAGTTTTAAAGCAATAATTAAAAGGACACGAATTTCTTTCTAACGCAATTAATTCAATGGCAACATGTTTCGAATCAAATCCTTAGACCTTTATCATTTTAAATTGTTTTTTTTTTTTTAATATTCAAGATGAATCACAATATACATTCACTTTCAAAAGTTGAGCACGAAGATGTAAAATGCAAAAAAATCAACAAATACTGCTTTGATTGACACAAAATTTGGCAGTAAAGTAGCATATATATTTATACATAAAACAAAATCAATAATTATATACAGAAATGAAAACAATATTAAATTTTTGTAAGTTATCAGATAATGTCATACTGGAGACTTAAACAGAATTATGTAGAAAGTAAATATAATCAGCATAAAATGAAAAAAAGGGTATAATATGGTATGTGATCCCCCTCCCCTCATCTGTATGCAAAGTTTACTCCTTCTGACTATGCCTTCAATTAGAACTCACCGCAGAATTAAGCAATCACCATTCTTCTTGTAGAGCAGTTTCCAGCTCAATAAGAGTGGCAGGAGGTGGGAAATGTGAAAATACAGCACGGCCGAGAGCATCCCAAAGATTTTCAAGGGGATTAAGATCCGGCGAATATGCTGGCCACACCATACGCGCAATCCCTTCACTCTCCAGGTAGTCATCGACGATGTCAGCTCTATGGGGACGTGCGTTATCGTCCGTTAAAACAAAAGTAGGGCCAACTGCTGCAGCGTACAATCTCACAATGGGTTCTAGGACTTCATCTCGATACCGGACAGCCGTCACAGAACCCCGTTTAAATACGTGCAGGTCGGTGTGGTATCCTAATGAAATCCCTGCCCACACCATAATGCTTCCGCCTCGGAATGCCTGATGTTCGGTGATGTTTTGGGGCTGATTGCGTGTTCCTTGTTTACGCCATATCCTTATACGCTTGTCATCTGGCTCCAGAGCAAATCTTGACTCATCAGTAAACATGACACTGCCCCAGTCAGACACAGTCCAATTGCCATATTCCCGGCACCACTTTAATCGTGCTCCTCTTGATTGGACGGATAGAGGAACACAAACTCGAGGTACCCGGGCATACAGTCCATTCATTTGTAATCTTCGGCGTACAATAGCTGCATATTTCTTGACATGAAAGCACGATTGGCTGTTACCTAACATATTTGCATACTTCCATATACCTCTGCAGCGAATTGCATCGTCTTCAATTCTGATTGGCTTCCGGAAATTAGCATTTTCCTCTCCGTGCTTAACTTTTGGAAGTGAGCGTATAAAACACATTTTAATGGTAGGATTTTATCTATCTCTTCGACACTCCGAAGATAACTCTGTTCAATTGCTATCATTAATATCCCTTAACCTAATATTATTGTTTAATAAATAATAACCTTAATTATTTATTACAAAAAAGATTTAGTTTTGAAAGACTTTCAGAATGTGTTCCGAGTTTAGATGTGTAAATTATATATCTGTTATCATTGATGGTTTTAACTAATCTTACTTTTAAGGATATATAACTAATAGAGGTTTTTTCATAATTCCGTCAGAATTTCGAAGCTCAATAGCAGAAAAACAACAAAGATGAGTACAGCAAAAAAAAAAAAGGACAGTTGAAAGAAAACATAAACAATTTGAGTTTTAATTACATACCTTAATGATATTCTACGTTTGAAACCTTGGTTATACGGTATACATAAATATGATAGTTTAGTTCCTGCCTCACTCTACTAAACATGGTACTGTCAAAGTTATTGACCGTACGTGTCATGCAGTTCTGCAATTCCTGTTGTTCTTTACATCATGTGGCAAAGTGGTACGAAAATTTGATCATATGTGAAAGATCAAGCTTTCACGTATAGAACATCTGTAAAATATTTAAATAAAGCTTCTATTGTTCTTGTATTATTGTTTCGAATGTTATTTTTGACTCTATCTTTCTTAGTTTTTTTTATTAAAGCGCTTCGAATCTCAGGAGAAAATCATGAACAATCCTGCACTTAGTCAGATTGTGACGTGGCATGGCTGGTAATAAGGAATATTTTGTAATAAAATTTGTGATTTCACAATGAAGAAACAAGCTACTGTTCAGAAGACTAATTTGTAACCCCCTCCTCACATATTAACAGTAAAAAGACTTACACGCCCTCTAGCGGGTAGAACAATCCTCAGCGATGGCCAAGCTTCCGAACTGTAAGGACGTACGAGCCTGCGCTCCGATCCCCTTTCAATTGTAATCTAAATATTTGTTCTCTAGTTATGTATATTAATGTTTGTTTTGTCCAATAAACGTGTTTAAATTAACTAGTGGACTTAGTTAATAACCCATTCCCCGCGTGTCCCTTAAACCCCTTATAATTTGGCGCCCAACGTGATAAACTTATTTTTTAATAAAATGCGTTCAAGTAAGTTGCCTGTCAAATAAAGATGTTATGTGGAACATATTTCATATAAGATCCATGCTTACGTGTGTTTGGGGAAACTAGAACACAAAGATCCTATTCCCAAAGCCCATATTCGGCAAAGTGACACACTTTAAGGGAAATTGTTTTGTGTAGCCCAAAAAAGAGCCATTAAGTCTTTTACTCTCTTAGAAAATAGTGTTACTCGGATGTAGCACCCCTCTTTCGATAGGTCGATAATATCCTTTCGTGCAAATGAAATAAAAGAGGAACGAAAAGAAAGATGGCGGAATAAAAAAAATAAGAACGAATTTTTGTCAGAAAGATCAATCGTCAGCTTATCGCTGTCAAAAGTAGACAATTCTCTTTTGTGTGCTGTGAATTTTTTTTAACAGCTCTTTTCTGCAATTTAGCAAGAAATTTTTTTCTTTTATTTCTTTTAAAGAAGTATCCTAAGTACTCTTTATGAATGAATCGAACCTTTTCTACGATGTCATTTTATGTTAACTGGCTAGAAATATTCTTCGAATTTACAAATGGCGGGAAACTAACACAAAGGAATCAATACGTTTTATTTTAATTGTGTTTGATGGCTTGGATTAAATAAAGTGTCAAGAAGAGTTATGCGCTTATCTCAGAATTCTTAATTAATTATTTTTGATTACGTATTCGCTTTCGGTAATTAAATCAGAAGTAGTTTTTAAAAGTTTTGATTTGCTGTTTTTGAACAGCGAAAAAGAACTTTTTTTTGGTTTGTTTGTTTTAATTAAGTTTTTGATGCTTGTGTTTAAATGAAATGTCAGCAAGTATTTCGTATTTTTGGAATTTTTAATTGTTATTTTATTTATGTTTAATTAATTGATATTTAACTATAATAAACATTCTTTTTCTATAATATCTGAACTTTTTATTTTGTGAATCATTATTCTAATTAGATAAATTATCGCTTAGTGCAAGTTTTGATTGCTGCGAAGTGTTAAATTCTTTTAATAGAATAAATTTTTTACAATGGTTTATTTTCATAATAATCATTATTGTACAGAAGCAATTTAATTTAAGATTGGTAAGGAAATAGTCCTTAAATTAATTGTTTTATTCATTTAAAACTGCTTTAGAAACAATAAGATTTTGGATGAATTTAGTTTGATTTTCCTTAATTTTTTAGTTTTAGTTTCCCCCATTAAATGGTGTTATTTAAATTGTTATTTTTTTCAAATTTCCCTACATTTTATTTATTACGTTAGAAATAAGCAATAAAATAAAAACTATTCTTCAAAAAGGAAGAGAAAAAAACATTATTTTATCATATTTTTCATGAAAAAAATAACTGCATTTTATACTTTTTGGAAATATAAAAAAGAAACGCAAAATTTCCGAAACAAATATAGTATGAAAATATTTTTATGCAAGAAAAAGGTTTAAAATCATAATAGAGTTCTAAGCAAAAACGAGAAAAGAAAAAAGTGGAGCATCTATTAAATTAAACTTTTTCTGCGAGCGATCTAAGTTCTTTTTTTTTATTTGTTATACAATGAAAATCAAATTAAGATTCATAGGACTATATCTAAACTTTATTAAATTATAATATTTTTGTTACCTTTTGTAGGCTTGAAAAATTTTCATTTTCCATTCATATTCTTTTTCCGCCTTAGATTTTTAATGCAAGACATATGGTTTACATGGAGATCACGTGATTAGAAAGAAAATAATGGATCTGGTCCCCAGGAAGGGGAAGATGCGTAGTTTTTTAAGTATAAATTTGATAAAAAATTATAGTATAAGAGTATTATGGTATGCATTTACTAACTCAAGTTAAGAATTTCTTGCTGCGACTCAATTTCGTTGTACTATAAACCCTTATTTTTGTGATTGAGCATAAGGTATTTAAAATAATCTATCTGTGAGTACATCAAATGAAATGTAAATCGTAACAAACTCGCGAGAATAAATAGATTTGAGTAATAAGTGAAAACTAAAAAGAAGTCCTTAAATTTCTATTAATTTCTTTTAATTCTGCTGATATTTATTTAGATTTCAAACATAAAATATGCAGAAAAGAATAAGTACCTGATGTGTTTCATTTTGAAACAAAATCATTTCATTTCATTTTGCATTTATGTACATTAACAATTTTAAAAATAAAAAAAAAACAATCCTAAGAAAAATGCATTAATTACTCGAGATTAATGTACTGTATTTATTTGAATCTAAGCAGCACTAGTTTTCCACTGTTATAGCTACTGAAAATCGGCCTTGGCTTAGAATCGAAGTCAAAACATTTGTTGGGTGGAGTAAATTAAATTTCCACCCGTTTCAAAACGAAAAATGTAACCATACATTCTGGCTTCTTGCAAAGATGACTTATTCCCATTCCACAGCTTGTCTCTAGTCTTCAGTCTATCTTAAACATCGTTATCTGCTCGTATTTATTAATTTTTTTGTATATACGCTTTCTTATAATCACCTAAGCATCAGATATATTGATAATAGTATCAAGACGAGTTTAGTATGACACAAGTATGAAAAGAGAGGCACTATTTGCAGAAAAAAATGGAAACATAGCAGCGGTCACCGAAAATTTGACACGGATGAAACAAATATACGTTGATGGCGTGACCAAAATGATATAATTTTTGTTTGTAAATGTTAAATAATGTTTCATTATTCTTTTACGATCTTCTGTAATACATTCTTTAAAAAAATGTTGCATAATAAACGCATTGACTGGCACAGTACGACATCGTGTGGGAAAATGGTGACGCTGGCCCCAATTCAGGTCGGTAGGATTCGAACCTACGTGGGGAGACCCAAATGGATTTCCAATGTATAATAAGGTAGTCAATCCCGATTTCTTGTTGATATTTCGCAAATAGATTTGTCGATGGGGATTTCTTGATACACAGATAACTACTTCTTCTTTGGTTTTAATCTTCTTTTATTCATTGTCACAGGCATATAAGGTTTCAGTATATTTGGATTAACTAACTAATATAGACGCACACAAACACATAGCAGAAGCAACAAGTAGCAGCGACAAATTACATGATGAACACAAAGACAAAGAAAGAGTGCACACACAGGGCACTAGGTTTTTATACTGGCAGTGAAGGTCGTGCGACTTCTTTCTAACAGGAGTCGTGATTGGTTGTAAACGCGTGCGAGCAATTAGATTAAGATTAATATTATCACAGTCTCGTACCAAAGAATTAGAAAATATTTTAAAAGAGTTAATTTAAAGAAGGCAAGAGGGAGTCATTACACAAACATACACATATATATATATATATATTTGACTCTGGAATAATTTGTATTTAGTTGTAAAGAAAATGTCTTGCTTTTCCCGTGCAAAAGTTTTTCTATCTTTCAAACATTATTAATTATATTGCAAGATGTGCAATCACTTTAAGTCAGTAAAATAAAATAATTAGACCAAAAGAGCAGTTTCTAAATAAAAATATTTTTAAAGGAATATAGCAAATGTTGGTTTCAAATAAGTAATTTTGAGAAAAGATCAGCCTACATTTAAAAAAAGGAAATATATCTTTCCTTTGTGTAATTTCGTCATTTGTGTGCTATTTTCCGTTAAAATACTTCAAAGTTGGTAATAAATTGCTGGAATTTTCAGAGAATATTCTGAAAGCATCTTCTATCTTAGAACTATTTATTGAATCTATATACTCCAAGGAATAGTATGATATCGGATAGAACTCAATGCGGGAAGCAGAGATTGATTGAGAGGGAGTTTCAGAGAGGAATTCAATGACTCACCTGTATCTGACGGCAATTGTATTAAACCGTCTAGTTGGAAGGATTTGTAATTGTCTTGGAATGTGTCAAAGGAAGAAGATAGAGATTGGTATGCTACTGAGATGTTTGGAAAAAGAAGAAGCGAGTCTGTTATTTGACGCATAGTGTTATATAACATTCAATAAAAATGTTTTGGAAAAATCTTACCGAATAAACCACTCTGCGTAATTTTATGAAAGGATCGTGATGTTTTATTATAACACCATCCTATGCATTGTAACAAAAGTTTGCAGTAGCCAATAGGCTCAATTCAAGACGGTCACGTGATGAAGACAAACGCGTGTTCTCCATTGAATTCGAACAGATATCAAACTAATCGTTGTTCTATTTGTAAAACTTGGATAAAATTTCAAATTTTATAATTGGGCAAAAATGTTCAATTGTTATAAAAAATAAATTTCTTCAAAATATTTTTAAAATTAAAAAAAAACCTATTTCATGCATGTATTTTTTGAATAAAATGCCTTTTGTCTACCTATGCATTATTATTGTAAATAAATTTATACTTTTTAAGAGAAAATTTCTGAAAAGATGAAACTTTAATGGTTCCAATGGTTCTTATGGTTCCACAGTTTGAAGACCACTGCTGTAGACTAACCAAGGGCTGCGACGTACCAACCGTCACTCAATAAACAAATAAGTTTTAATATATTACAGTCACTCTCTTTAATTGAGTAAATAAGTTACAATAACTCAAAGTCTGCTCATAAACTGTTCATTATATGTATTTATAGACCTGCCACACCATTTGTGGTCAAAGTTAAAGCTATCCTCTCCTCTCCCAGCGTTAACTATACGAAAAATGTTAAAAAGGGTTGTTCATAATCCCTTCCCCGGTTTCAAAAGGCTATGGTAAAAAAACTAGGACAAATACAGCAAAAAGAACATTTGAAAACGTACAGAAACAATTCAAGTTTTATTCATGCAGTATCCATTCACGCCACTTGGAGTAACATTGACTCTTAACTGAAACCATCTGATTAACTGTGACTGTGCTTCCGGCAGACAGGTTGGTTGTAGAACTGAGCGCTAAACGTGGTGTTGAGAGGATGGACATGTTTTGCTAGTTGATGTAAAGGCAGCCACTGTCCTCCTTTTTATCAATTCTATTTGAGTATTTGTGTTGTGCAGTAACCTTTTTTAACTAATTAAATGTTTCCATGCCTTTATCTTCATTTCCAACCAGAGGCGAGGTGTGAACCCTCACCTCACATTTATTAACATACTTTACAGTGTTCTATGTGTGAAATCTTGGTTACACGACATACATCAATGCGATAGTCCAGTTCCTGCCACCCTCCACTCAACATGGTACTACAAATATTATTGATAGCACGTGTTATTCTTTCCATGTTATCCTAAACTTTGTCTTTTACATAGGATCAAGTTTTCGTACCCCCTTTGTGGAGTGACTTAACAAACTGCATGAAAGGATAACATGTAGTTAATTTTAACATTGAGAGTACTATATGTTGAGTAGAGTGTCGGAGTAACTGAATCATCGCTTTGATGTATGCCGTGTAACCAAGGTTTCACATATAGAACACGTGTTAAGTACATAAATTAAATTTGAATTGTTTCTGTATTCTTTCAAATGTTCTTTTTGCTGTATTCGTCATAGCTTTTTCTTACAATACCGCTTCAAAACCCAGGGGGTTGGGGAGGGAATTATAAATAACCATGTACATAAAACAGTTGTGAAACTAATAGTATATTTTTATTAATATATCTGCTTAATATATCATCCCACACATTGCTCAAGAGAAGTAAAAAAAAGAGATACCTAAGAAATAAAAACATACTTTTTGTAGTGTTTAAATATAAAGTATACAACCTCTGGCAATAAAGTTCGGTGAATGAAGTCAAAACAGCCGATCTTGCAACACTGACGAAACCAAACGCGGCACATGTGTAGCGGCAGGAGTTGACCATCTGCACCCACTGCTGTTTATTTGAGCTTCGTTTGTGTTCCCTGTAAGTCTTGTTTTACAAAGTGATTGCTTAGAGCGTATTCTTAACTGAGAACAGTAAAATTAATGAACAAAAGATCAATTTAAAGTTTCATTTTAAGCTTGGCAAGACACCGACAGAAACTTATTCGATGCTGGTACGCGTTTATGAAGATCAAGCATTGTCCACGAAGTGTGTGTACGAGTAATTTGCCAGTTTTCGAGAAGGCCAGGAAAGTTTTTCTGACAACCCCCGTAGCGAAAAACCATCAACCTCCGTCAGTGATGAAAACATATAGAAAGTGAGGAAATTAATCACGAAAGATAGTCGATTAACTGTGCGCATGATAGCTGATGAACTGCAGATTAATTGTGAATCCATGCGACAAATCGTTACTCAGTACGCACAACAAGGTTCATGGTTTTTGGTTCATGACACTGCTCACCCTCACACAGCCAATATCGTCAAACAGTTTCAAAAAGGGTGAGGTACAAATTGAACATCCACCATTGTCACCAAATCTCAGTCCTCCGAACTTCTTCCTGTTTCCACGATTCAAACTCGCTTTGAAAGGAAGGAGATTTGACGATTCTTCTGTCATCCAACGAAACGTGACGAGGCTGTTGTAAATTAAACATTAAATGTACAGATGGCGCTGCAAGTCATCCAAGAAATATACTTCGTTTGGCTAGTAAGTCAGAGTCATGTAATGTTGTTCTTTGTGCTGTGTACTAGTCTTCTATACTGTCTGCAAAATAAACAAAAATGCCAAAAGATGGACTGAATTATTGATTTGAGAATGAAAGATACAATGGAATCATAATCGCTTCTCTGACCATGGAATACAATAACTAAGGAAATATAATAGAGGCTTTTGAACTCCATTCCAAATAAAAACTTCTTACAAAGTTCCAAGGACATGTTTAGCAAATCTCGGGGGTGCATAGTTATGGGAGGAGACTATTTCGAAGGCAGTAAGGTAACTGTCGTTAATATTTCATCTACGTTAATGCTACAGGACTATTCACCGAACTTTATTGTTAGAGGTTGTATTTTTACATATTCAAGATTATATAATATAAATTAGATATACTACTTATTCAAAACTATATTGATCTATTGTCAAATCAGAAGTATCAAGAATATAAATAAATTACAGGAAAAAAAATGTTTGAAAATATTTCAGATTGTTTTACGTATGGTACAACACGCGGATAATCTTGTGTAAAATATTAGAAGAAACTTTTGCGCGTTTTGTGCAACCTTAAAACATTTCAGCAGCACTTTTGCATTTACTACAGTACGGTTTCTTGTTCCTTGAAAATGAAAATGCAGAAAAGTTTAATTGCCATGATACATAGTAAAATATTATTTCAAATTAAAACAACGCTTACATTTCTGTTTAACACAAACATATAAAAAATTCTCCTGGATGTTTTTCTTTAATTCATTTGGTCCTATATCCTCCAAGATGCTGCGCTCGCTACTCCTAATTTTTTTAACTATAATCTGAATAGGAGAAGTAAATTAACTGCAACCGTAGTTCTCGAAAAATTTCATCAGAGTGAAATTTTTAGACAGCTGACGCAGCAATGCATCGAATCTAACTAATCAGCTTTTAAAAATTAAACAACTAAGTAATCCAAACTGACGTCTTTTAAAAAAACCAATTTGTTTCAAGTATATTTTTACATACAAAGATTTGATTAACCTTTTGTTCTAAAAATCTAAATTTATCAAATAACAAATATGTGTAAAATTCTTGAATCTTTTAAGTTCCTAAATAACGTCATTTCGCGACGTCATGGTTTTTAAATTCATTGTTAAAAAGTTATTAAGCTCTAATGTAAAAGTTGCATGACATTATTGGCAGTGACGTAACATGTCCCCCCCCCATTACCCTCGCATCGAGGAGGGGGCAAGGGGCAGGATTCTAGAGGGCCAAAGCCTGACTGATGCCAAGTACATATCCCTTGTAAACTTGCAAAATCCGTCTTGCCAACCAAAATCTCCTTTTTAAGCCACTGATTATTGGTCAACTTTTGGGAAAAATAACTCCTTAGTTTTTTTCCGATAAACATTTATAAACTTTTCTTATTTCATAAGACTTGATGATTAATATACTAATGCGAAATAGAAATTGTTCTGATAGTTTTAAATACCATAACTGGGTTTGCAGCCCCGGGATCCCGAACTCCCGGGGTTTTTTTTAAATCCCGGGATTAAAAAAAGTAATCCTTTAATTTTTTTTGTCTGAATTACAATTTGAAATTTTTTTTCAAAGTATTGGGAATCTAGTATTACATTTAATGTATATTATTTACTTTTTTTGTTCTGTATGCGTTTAATGTCAGTTTTCTTACGTGTTGAACCTTGAATTATGTTAAACCGTGAAATTTGATATGTTTTCTCTTGTTTTTTTCTATAACTTTCTCCCCATCGCAAATAGGTTCAGAAAACGGTCATTTCTTTCACGTGTTCCGGTGTCAGCTAACTTGGACAGAGGCAATTAGAATTTTTGGAAGATATCTAGCAGGGTTTTCAGCCCCGGGATCCCGGTGTTTATTTCAATCCTGAAATACCGAGATTAAAATAACTAATACCGAGATTTAATTTTTGTCTAAGTTAAATTTAAAAAAAAAAATTTCATAAACATTTTGTAAGAATTTAATTCTTCAAAAATTTATATTTTGTTTATGAAACATGTACGTAGAATTTTTTTGTGCAGTTATAAAAGCTATATGTAAAAAAATATATGCACAGCTCTCATTTCTCGTAAAGGAGAACGTCGCACAGATCTAAGTGGCTCACTGCAATGCTTACACAATAATAAAAGCAAGATCTCTCAAGAATAGATTTTATCACATTTCCTTCTTCAATTAAATGCCTTGAATTAATAGCGGACCTACTTGGAAGACTTGAGACACATCAAATCCCGTTGCATTACTAACAGTTCATGCAACTGGATCTTCAATTTCAAATGAGATAACACTTGAAATTGATTCCTCGATCAGTTTATACATACAATAAGTGTAGCAGAAGAACTAAATAAAGTTATCAAAGAGGTATGTGCACCAATGCAGTCTATTATATTTGAGACACGTGTCATGAAAAATTCAAAAAGGAATGTCTCCTTTTTAAAAAATGGAAGGAGACGTAGTGACTAGATAAAAAGAACATACTCCAATTTAATGACGATAATACCTACTAGTAAAGAATCCGAACGTGTATTTTCTTCGACAGGACAATTTGTAACAAAAATAAGAAGCCGTTTCAACGATGAAATGCTGGATGAGCTGTGTTTTTATAAGCTTATTTACAAAAACACAAGAAATGAAGAAATGCTTTTTTTTAAAAAAATTTCTTTATGTACTATTTTTATTTGTTTCTTATGATAAATTAATTTTTTTATTTGTTTCATTAAATTAATATTAAATTAATTTATATATATTTTTTAAATTTATTATGTAATTTCAACTATGCTAATATGTAAGTATTTTTAATAAATAGCTCAATCCTAATCCCGGGACCAATTCCGGGATTGAAAATATGACACGGGATTGTAAACCCTAACCATAACTTCTATAACTTTTGTCTTTAAAATTTGTTAGTTTAATTAGCTAAATTTTACACCTAAAAATTTCAACAAAGTTTTAATTTAGTTTTTAAATTACTTCTAGAACAAAATTGGTAAATAAATTATTTTTAGCTATGAAGAAGGATGGTAGGTCTAAAAATGGTAAGCAAACTTGCTTTTGATGATTACCACTCACAAAAAAAAGATTGTTACTATATACCCATAAATAGTTAAGAGTTAAAAAAAATAAAGCATTTTACATACCCACAGATTTTCAAAATAGTATGGCCTGCAAATTTTCTTCGATATTACCAATACAGAATAAAAAAATATATACTTTTTTAAGGCTTTGAAACGACATTCGTTCTATTTTCGATCACCTTTTCAGTCTCACGTCTGGTAAATGCCGCGTGCCTGAAAAAACATAAAATCTTTGGGGGAAATGAAAAGAATGAATTCATTAATAAATAAATAGAAAACCATCCTCCGTTTATTGTATTAAAGTCAATGTTGGTTTTCTTTCATCCATTAAAAAGAGCAAATCGAAATGGGCTATTAATGTGATTATGGAAGAAATCTTCGAACATCTAATTTCCAAGTTATTTTTGAAGTTGGAACAGCGTGGTTTATCGAATAACATTAGATTCCCATCAAATCACATTCCGCAGTTCATGTTCCTCGTATTTTGGCTAGTGGCCAAGAAGCAAAATGACATGCTTGGGTAGAAAATATGGATATTAGAAAGCGCGTGGATCTGGAGAGAGAACAGATTTAAAATTTGAAACTATTGCTTTTGAGCTAATAAAAGTTATGAAAGAAAACAAAGATTGCTTTTTTTATTGTCTGAAGTTATAAAAAGAAGTGGAGAAATTGTTTTGTCACTTAGCTTTGATTTTTGGGGGTGGGGAAAGAGGTTCTTTAAAAACAAAACTTTTGAACAAGAATTTTATTTTATTTTTCAAATGCTTTATTTTATTTATTTTACAAATTTATTTTACTCAAATGCCATTATATATAGTTCACGTTCTCTCCAATATTTTTCAATAATTGAATTACTATACAGGGCACACTACCAAATGTTCAATGGTCACAGGCTGAGCAGAATCACACAGTCCGGTGAGTTGGCGATACCAGTTCGGTAGAGATGCGATGTCAGACAGTCATGACCTGTCAAAAATCTAAAATGAGCTACAGCAGCTTTTCTAGGAGCCCCAGGAACATAGGAGGGGTTCTGGTTTAAGATTGTTCAGGTCTTTCGACATCTCCCCACAACTTCCATTTTAAAATTATTCTTAAAGGTCATATTAGAAAAAAGCTTTAAGGAATTAAAAGTTGAAATCCTCGCAGGTCTTTCAATCACAATGGCTCCTTTCTCAGCAAGAAAGTCAGCATGTTCATGTCCATCAATGTCACAATCAGCCGGTATCCACTGAAAAGAGGTTTCATGAGGGGTGTAACGTAGCAGGTATCCTCGTGGTGAAAGCAAACTCAACTCTGCTACAGCTTTGCCACTTCTCCATTGTTTTTTTTAAACAAAAATAAATATGATAAATCTGATCTACTTTAAATATTATTTTAAGATATATTAGTTTCAGTGGCGTAGAATTAGCCTCCCCCCTCTGCAAAGTTATATTTTGGGCCTGAAATTGTACTTGGCGTCAGCCAGGCTTTGGGCTCCCTAGAATCCCATGTTAACCTGATGCTGGGGTTGGAAAGGTGTACGTTTGTGACTGATCTATGCGGTTCCTTCTACTAACCCCTTGGGGATTCCTTTTGGGCCATCACTTTTTTCAATCAACTTTCTCCGAGGACAGGAAGCGTGATTATACAAATTGAGTTTAATATATATATTCTGTATTCGCGAGTTTGGAGAGTTAGTGAAATGAGAACTGAAGGTTAGTGAAGTGAGAATTGAAGGTTAGTGAAGTGAGAATTGAAGTTTAGTGAAGTGAGAATTGAAGGTTAGTGAAATGAGGACAGCTTGTTTGTGAAGTGAATAGATGAGAAGCTTAGTAAATCGGCAGTAAAACGTATACGTAAACAGTGTACGAAGTGAGAAGTTGAAATCTTAAAGAAGTGCTTAGTTGAACTGTTGGAGCCGTGTTAAAGTAAATGCAAGGATAAAAAGAACACAGGAGCTCAGATACTGTGATCTTATTTCAAGTAGACGTTAGAGAGTTAAATTGTTAGCACGGTACTAAATTAAATAAGCTTTGCAAAAGTTATCGTAGGGTAGACTGCATGATCGGATACATTATTTCCACGCCATCTTGTCTCACCTTCGTACTCTGACTAATCATATTTATCCTATTTAGAGTAAGTAATATTTGTGTCTGAGTGAATATATTGATAAATAAATAGTTGAAGTTCATTATGTCTTCTGATCATTTAGTTCCTCCTACACCTCTAGTCGGGTTACAGGGAAGAAGGGATGTAAATTTCTTATACGTTATGCATCTGTTATTCTAAGTGTGTGTGTGTGGAACAGAATTCTACTAAAATACTTTCTTGTTCTAGGGGTTCCATGAGTTGAAAAAATTTGAAAACCACTGGTCTGACAAAACCACTGGTCCACAGGCATATTGACAAAATGTAAATAAAAAGGACTACAAGCGCTCTCTGCGCATGCGGGTCGAAACAACAGCAATTAAATTAATTTAATTCGATTATCAAATATTAATTATACAAGAATTCGCAATGTAACGTTTTTTAAGAAATTTACATTAAAAATGAATCAAAATTCTCCATCTGATTAATAAATATTTTCTAAGAAAACAATTTCTTCAACAAATGCATTGCATTTAATAATATTTTTATTATATTGATTTTATTATAAAAAAGAGAGAAATACTTAGTTCTTTTTTCAGCAACTACGCTTAAAATGGAAACGATTTCTCCATTTCTTCCGGTTCCTCTATCTTAATTACATTGAGGATTTTTTTTTCTGAGCATTTTCTAACTGCACTCATTTGTCCAATTCGTTTTACTGCACGTTCATTACTTATCCCTAACGCTTCCTAAAGGAAATGTCATTTTGCTTAATGTTGAGAATTCCCATAAAAGGCTTTCGAGGATTTTATGTAATTGCTATGTTACCACGTGTATATTTTGTTTTAACTTCTGAGTTGCAATAATTTTAATGAGCATTATGGGGAACGGTTATGGTTATTTCGTGTTATAAATATTTTTCTGGTTTAAGTAGATTTATAATTAAAATTTTGAAAGTGTTCTTTCTCATATCTGAAATCGAAAAGGACTTTAAATAAAAATTTAATGTTTATTTAGGTACTTTTTATTATTAGTATAGGTGGTGTTTCAAATTTCTGGAAAACTTTCTTTTGCTGTTTTTTCGTATGATATGTTCAGTTTGTTGCATGTCGGGTTAAGGTAATTCAAAATTCAGATAAAATGTTGGTATTTTGTTACAAAATGGTTGACAATATGGTCTTTTGAAGGCGATATGGTACCATCTTCACAATTTTTTTTATTTTTAATATTTGATGTTTGGTTTTATCTTAATAATAGTTCCATACAAAAAAATTAATTTGTTGCAAAATGTTTGTAAAATTTAAATTTTTTGAACTTTTTAAAACATTTTTAAAATTTTTAAGGCTTTTTTAAATAAGTCTCTTTTCTTTTAAAAATTTTTTTCCCAAGTATCTATAATATACTACAAAAAACTGTGCATGGGTTTTTTTCTGCTACTGCTCTTTAATTTTTTATTAATTTGTTTTATAGTTAAACTTCCAAAAATTCTCAAAAAAACATTCATTTTGATTTTGAAATGTTAGAGCCAATTCCATGCACAGTTTTACAAAACATACATTTCAGAACATAGTTGCTCAAATCGCTTAGTCATCTTTAGAGAAATAAAAGTCCGATGAACACGTATAACAGCACCTCATTTGACTGATTGTGGGATATGACTGGTACTCTGGAACAAAGGGAAAGAATTCTTCATGTACATAAAGCTGTCACCTTCCACTGTGCGCATGCGTCGTTTTAGCATCTCTACTGTGAACGGGAAACTTTAAGATTGGCTATTTTATGAACAGACTGGTATGTGAGTAAATCGTGAACTCTTTTCTGTGCATCAGAACAAAATGTGCATCAGATATTCAATAAATATGTGTTACTGAATATTTGAAAAAAACCATAATCAGAAGTATTAAATGAGATTAGGTAATTCATCAATACACGCTTTCTCTTTTAAAGCAAGCTTAATGCGTATAATAAAATATAAAATGCAAAATAAACTATACAATGTTTTATTGCATGCTTATGTTTAAAAAGAAATTATAATTAACGAAATGATGAAATGAAATCTATAATAAGAAAGTTTCATGGTTAGTAAATCTAGCAAGGCTTTGATAATTTATGTAAATAGTAAATGAAGTATGCAAAATTAAACAAAAAAGGTGTAGAGTAGAATATAATGCAACTTTTTGTCACATTTATCATTAACAATATACAGGTGTTGCCGAGTTCAATCGACAAATTTAGAAGGGTGATAGTAGGCAGCATAGGAATGACAAATCATCGTAGAACATGAGGTCATAAACACTGGCGTGACTAGCTTTGAGAGGCGCTGTATCAAAATTCCTTCAGGGCCCTTTATAGATATAAGAGCCCTGTTAGTGGACTGTAGTTACATATGTTGGGGCCCCGTATCATTGATATCGCGGTAGCTATGCCCCTGATCATAAACCACTTTTAATCGGTGGGAATCGCGATATTAGTAGCCTTAGTGAGGACGATTAGCCAGACTAGGGGAATGGCCAAACAAATACAAGGATACATATATACTACCCAAACGCCTCAATGGCGCAAAATATCTTGTTTTCATCCAGCACGTCCTCCAGAAATGGCTGCAGAGAGTGCCGATTACTGTAAACGACAATGTAAGGTTTATGCAAGATTTGTGACCAGCACATTTTTTGATTGCTGTACGTAACCACCTTCATGTTTCATATCCTGGGAGGTGGAACCCCCCGACGGGGCCCAATGCGAACCTATTTCTTGGCCTTAATCCTCCCTCGATTTCAAATTTCTTCTACTGGCCACCCTGAAATCGCTTGTGTATGAGACACGAGTGGCTCACAGTGGAGGATCCCATGGTACGGATCGTCGTCCTTTCAGTTGATATCGCTAGAACCAGTGGCGTAACGTACACCCCCGAAACCCTGCACAGCGGGGTGGTCCAAGGTTCTAGGGGGCCCAAAGCCTGACTGCCTCCAAGTACTTACCCTTTATAAAATCCAACTTGGAGGCACAAAATCTGATTTTGTAGGGGTCCCAAATGTTTTCCATTACGCCACTGGCTAGAACACCGGATTTGTTTGAACGCGTTCGACAATCCTTCGTCCGGCTGTGTCGGCTGTTCTATGACCTACACGACGGCAACTTCGAACAAACTCTTGTGGTTGCATTTCTAACATCGAACTGTAAGGCTTTGTAAGCATTGCAAACATGCTTTACCTCTAATAAATGTACTTTTTACCTCTTATTCACTCTTTTAATTCCACTCGACATCACCCCATCCATAACTGATTTAAAAATTTAAAAAAGATTTATATATATAGGGAGAGAGAGTGAACTAATAGTAGGAATTAAAAAATAGCATGATTTGTCTGCATTGTTGTAACAATGAACACTCGGTTTAGCCAGTTTGGCTGAAAAATCGGTTTTCGACGCCAACTTTTGCCATTGTTTTAACAGTTACATTATTACAACAATGGAGACGAATCTAAGTTGGCGTCGAAAAGGGGTAATTAACTTAATTTAATTAATTAACCGATAATTAACGGATTAATATTTGAAAAAACTGTATTAACAGCAAGTGCATTACAAGTTTAGAAAAATTTATTTGAACTTGATTGGATGAATAGAAAGTATTTTATTAGCGATTAAAAATTTGAACAAGATAAATATATATACAAAAATATAGAGAGAGTAGAGTGAGCTAAGTAGGAATTGAAAGCAAAAGAGAGAGATAAATTTTAAATCCGAAAGTGAAAAAATATTTATGTAAATAAGATTTTCAAATGAGAAATACACATAGATTTTTGCCTCATTTATATATTGAAACTAATCAAAAAGTTTTTTAATACAATATGTACTTTCCATATTTTGGTAATTATTTTTAGGTTCGTCAATGCAGTTGAAGGGTATTTATCATAAATAATTGCAATTTGCGGAAAAGAAATATTTTTGAGTAAAATTTCTGTCCAAATAATTGTAAAAACACACACTTCAGGAACAAATTTTAAAAACCCACAAGCACAATAAACATTAGTACATTTTTTAATAAATTTTTTGTACTCCGATTAAAAGATGAATGGCTTGAAGAAATCAAATAAGTATATTTGTTTTAGAAAATAATATCAAATTTAGAATACTTTTCAGTTCTACTCAGTTTTCAAACATATAAGACAAAGATAAGAATTTCAGCTACTTAATAAAATTTAAGAGATTGCCATTTTGAAAGAACTGTTTTAAAGGAAAAATGAAAATTTAATACATCAGTATAAAGTCTGAAGTGTTATCTGCTAGACAGGTCTTAAAAAGCAGAAAAATTGTTACATGTCTCTTCTGAGTAATATAAGTAGTCTATATAAATTTTATACGTTTTGAAGAATTTTGTACTGAGTGAAAGCGAACTAAAAGAACTCATCTATTTTTGAGCAAATTTCGTACCTTACATTTCTTGAATTTTAACGAAGCTGTCTAAGATATAAATTTAGTATGCGGTACTTTAAAAGTTCAGGAAATTTCCCTGAAAGGTCTTAAGCAAGCATGCATGGCCGAAGTTTTTGCGTATTACATTTATAATACGAAACATCCCACCTAATATTTTTAGTTTTGCTGCATGAGGATGAAATACTTTATTAAAATACCCTTTACATATAATTTTATTAAGAAGTGTAAAACTGAAAACTTTACTCATTTCTATTTGATTCAAGAAAGATACTGTACAATACCTTTAAAGACGAAGAGCGAGATTGAGAATGGGAAATGACGATGATAACAAAAATAGGTCAAATAAATACCTTTTAGTTCTGTATCTTTATGTCTCAATGAAAATCTAGAAATCATAAGAAATTTTATAAAAACGCCATAAAAAGAACACTAGGCGTTAAATTCAGGGACGACTTAAGAATTCTTGAGGCCCTTGGCCCTTACGACTATGTAGACCCCAACTATAACCTTTAAAGGTAGACAGTACATATCATACGTTGTCAAATACTCGTTGTTGTTGTTTCAAATCCCCTTTGAGTAGAAAAGCCTACACCACGTCCATTTGACCTTTTCGCATAAGAATGTCACCAAGCAGGTCTTGATCTCCAAACGGCTGTCCTAGGGAAATGTGCCAGCAGTCCAGAAGATGAGAAGGAGAAGCAGGAAGAGAGCAGGGACAGGTAAAGAAAGACCTTACCCCCTGCTTAAAGGTCATGCCGCGCAGGTGACCGCTTCTAAAGCGCGCCAAGGCTGTTAGAAGAGCTCTGGATCTCCTGCACTGTAAAGATAGACCAGGACTCTTAGCTGCCTACCAGTGGTGAGCGGGAGGCTTTCCCAAGGCAGAGTCATTTTAACTTTGTTGAGGGAATGAATTTCAGAGTGGCTCAAACAGGGAACTGGGTAAAAAAATATATACGTATCTTCAAATACTCATACAAACAATAACCAGAAACAAATAAATGTGCATGACTTACAATCGCACAATTCGGCTTGACCGACTGCACCCTTTTGAATGAAAGAGTACTAACGGTGTATGGTGGTAGGCATATGCATGGACGACGGTTATCACATGTAGCCAGTTGACATATCCGAAACTCCTACTTTCTCGGAGTGAATGAGTGAGTAAATATCAACGTCGCACTGTTCAGCTACACGAGGGCTTTTGGCAACGGACCTCGTAATTTTGAACCATGGTCAAGTGACGAGGAAAACACCTGAGCTGGAACCCCTTCTCCTAATTACCATACCACTCCAACGGGAGAACATTTAAGCCTTGACATATTTAACGTGCATTTGCCGCTTCCGCACGGCGGATCTTCAGCGGTAATAGGATCGAACTCATGACACGCCAGCCACGAGTCCGTTACCTTGACCACTAGGCTACCGCGGCCTCTAGTTTCTCAGAGAATACAACCGGAAAAAACATTTGATTGTTGGAACTATTCGAATCATGGCCTTATTAATGCTGCGTCGAGAACGCGACAAGGTCCTTATTGTCTCTGAGGCCCTGGGCGCATGCCCTAAGTCATCCATAGTTAAATTGCAATGAGAAACAAAAACCCTTAAGAATTTAAATTCTTGCGTCCAAAATTAGAGTTTGAAATATATCAATTTATTTCTTAAATTTATTTAAAAAGATATAAGAAATTTGAATTTCTGGTTAGTTTTATGCGAACACATGTATAATATTGCAATTAAAAGAACATAAACTAGAAATAAAGGGAATTATTTGCGTTTTTGAAATACATTCTATGTTATTCTTCTGGCAATATACGAGCGAATATTAAATCTGATTGTTTTTTGGTTAGTTTCTGTTGCTTTTCTCGAACAAAATATGCAAATTTAAAAATTATATGTTATACTGTTTAAAAATTCTAAGCAATCTTAACCAAAATGGAAAATTTTCTTATGAACTGAAATTAACGATTGTTTAAAGAGTGTGTAAGTTTTTTTTAAAGAAATTTAATTGGTGTCAAACGAAGTTTTTAGAAAGACTTAAAAACTGTTTCAAAATTTACAGATATATGTAGATTATTTTTACCTATATATTTAAATTCACTGAATACAAAAATGCCAAACTGCTTTCATTATTCATGGAATATTTTCTTTACTAAATGCGTCACTAAAACACTCCAGAACTTTTTCAAACTCTTTTTTAATTTTAATAAATTTAATTAAAGCTTACACATGCATAAAGAAAAAATGAAAGATGTTTTTTATTTACAGTGAACAAACGCTTCGGTTGTGCGGATAAAAGTACGAATTATTCCGTCGAATAATCTTCCAAATAATCTTACTCTGTATTGGAAATATTTTTTTAATATTTAAATTACTATTTGGTGTCTTTTAAAAACGTCTTTCTAGCAATTTTTTTTAAAAAAATGGAGATGACTTCCTTCGAGCGTAGAATAAATATGGATAATTTTTGCTTATTCCTGAAATAGAAGAAGAGAACACCTCCGGGGAAGAATTTATTCTCATGACACTTTTATTTACCGCTCGGAGTACGATTTTGTTTGCTTAAAAAAGAAAAATAAACTCGTGAAGTGTAAAAAATTTCAAGAAATAACTTGCCACTTGGACATTTTATTAAAAAAAAAATTTTTTTTTAAGGAATAATTTTTAGCAGTCATTGAAAAAAATGGTATCCTAAGCAAAACTATATCTACTGAAATTAATTCATTCTAGAAGATTCTTATTCTACTAAACATATATAATGGCTTTATAATTTATATATATAATGGCTTTATAATTTATATATATAATGGCTTTATTAATTATTTTTTACTATGAAACGAGAACATTCTAACACAAAAGATTTTTTATGAAAAAAACTCCTTAAGGAAAGCAATCAAAAAAGTTATTGTAACAGCCATTAAATTTTTAGTCCAGATACGCGGCTTCTTTGAACAGATACCAGATGTTTTTTGTTGGTAGATATTTACATTTTTTTGTATTTTTTCATCGTAATATTTTTAAATTTCATTTTTGTGTATCGTTTTTGTAATCTACCTTCAGTAGAAGTTCGATTCTTTTTAAGAAATTAGAAGCTTTAAAATTAAGTAATAATATCCTCTGTTACTTTTTCTAATCATTCATTTAACGTTTTTATGCTTAGCGTTTAATCTTACAATATTGTTCAATACACAATATTGTCTGTTTAGAACTAAACCTCTTGATGGGCTTAGAAAATAAAAAGGTTCCACCCTTTCTTACATGTTTTTACTTTAAATATTTGTTTTATTCTGTTAACTTTAAATGTGCATGTACAAGACTGTCATTATAAGAGCATTATCCAATTTGAAAATAATAAATTATTGATAATTATATGTAATTGAAAGTTCTAAAAGTTCTAAAATCTATTTATAAAAATGGGCATATCTCATTAATTAAAGTTATTGATTCTTAAAAAGGTGCGAGAACTATCTTAAAGAAACTTAATTGAAGTAAAGTTACACTTTTTGACAGTTTCTTAAGCTAATAAGAAAAATAATATCTGTTTAATTTTACATATGTACCGATTATTTCTACCCTTATTTTTAAATTCATTAAATAAAAAATGCCAAAAGTTGGTTTCATATTTCATGAAATAATTTCTCTAGATATCACAAAAGTACTCGATGATTTTTCAAACTTTTTTATTTTATTACATTTAATTAAAATTTATACATGTATGAATAAAAACGTTAGATTTACAGTAAAAAATACTTCCGTTGTAGATAAAACTAGGAGACAGAAAATTATTCCCTCGAATAATCCTCAAAAAAATCTTTCTGTGTGTCGGAAATGCTTTTTTAATATTTAATTTATAGCATTTGGTGTCTTTTAAAAATGTCTTTTTAACAAACTTTCTCAAAAAAATGAAGACGACTTCCTTCGAATGTTGAATAAATGTTTTATAATCTGCTTATTCTCCTGAAATAGAAGAACCCTCGGGGATGAATTTGTTCTCTCATGGCACTTTTATTTTCGCTCGAGTACGATTTTGTTTGCTTAAAAAAGAAAAATAATCCTGAGAAGAGTATAAACAATTTATAGAAATAACTTGTCACTTGGATATTTTACTCTCTTTTCAAGAAATGTTTTTCTTTCTTTTATGACGATTAATTTTTCGCTCGCGTAATCGATGAAAAAATTGTATCTTAGGTAAAATTACATCAAATGAAGTTATTTCATTCTAATTTTAGTCTAGAAGGCACTTATTCTACTACAAAATAACTACGATATAAAATAATGAATAAACTACGAGTAAAATAATTAAATTTTTGTAATTATTTTTTAATTAGAGAATGAGAATACTCGAATATAAAAGATTTTTTATTTTAAAAAATTCATTAAGGAAAACAAGCCTAAAAAACCGCTTGTAATTGGCATATGTTTAGGCCTTAAATACGGGAAGCTAGATGAATACATATCGGACATCGAATACATACACATTTCTTTTCCTATTTTTCGTAATGTAATTTTCATTTTTTTGTTTTGTTTTTATTGTTAATTTCCAGGTAGAAGTTGAGTTATGGCGATTTAAATATCTTGGATTCCGAAAAATTCTATAAGGAATTTACCTGAATCAAAACTAGTAAGAAAAACGAACTCAGTGGCGCAATACCCATATCGGGCCAAGGCTTACCATGCCCAGTTCAGTTTTCGTGACCTTGGACACTGAAGTGCATGAGCAGATGTTCCGATGTTGTGGTCAGTCTGACACGAAACCATCAGTGTTTAGTTCCCAAAAAAGCTTGATGCTCATTCATCGACCCAATGAAGGAATGAAAGACTGAGTCGGCCTTATTCATTTCGGGGGTTGAACTCCGGATCAGGGGCGTGGAAGTGCAATAATCTACCACGGCCACTGGGCATCAAATCTAGTAACTAAAATTCTCAATTATTTCTCTAATCTTTTTTTTTTTTACAAATTTTATGTTTAGAAGTTAGAGTGTTATATTGTCTTTCAGCATACAGTCTAAAGCAGGGGTGGGAAGACTTTTCTAAGGTGTGGGCTACTTCTAACTTTTTCAAGGTGTCGCGGTCCACCCAGTGTCAGTGACGCAAACAAGGGTGGGGAGGGGTCCGGACCTGTGGACCCATCCCCCGCCTCATAACCCTTCGTGTTTTTTTGATTCATTATAGCTCCATGTAAATAGCATGTAAAATGTAATTTAGTATATGATATTAGTAATTTTTTTATTAATTAATGTTAATTATTTATTAAGTTTTTTATTTTTTGCTGTTTTTTGTTCCCGACAATCGACAAAATCAAAAAAATATGTTTGGCTGCGTATTGAAGTATGATGCGGGAATAGTAGACTTTCAACCCTCGACCCCCTTCCCTTTAAAAATTCTTGTGCACGCTACTGCCCAATGTCGTAGGTGGGTGAGGCGAGGAAAAGAGAGAGGTTATTATTATAACTTAATAATAAGTACGGAATATGTACTTATATATACATACCTACAGAACTAAAATAAAAAACAACACTTTTAAAACCGCGTTTAAAGCAAAACGCAAGATACAAACTTAATAATAATAGCCTCAAGTATAATTATATCAAATGATACATTTATTATGAAACAATACAAAATTTATTAAAAAAATAAAACATTTTTAACTAAAGTTAGTTTTTGTTGTTAAAGTCAGTAGGAGGATCAGTCTGCGTACTGTCAGCCAATCTTGAATTTTTCGTATATAATTACTAACTAGTAAAATTTTTAGGCGGTCACCTCAAAATGTCTTGGCGGTCCACCTGTCGATCGCGATCGACGTAATGCCCACCCCGTGTCTAAAGTATAGGTCTAAAAATCGACAGATTTAGAGAGTTAAAAAAAATTTCAGCTTTTTCTAACAAATTTCTTTTTAAAATATCCCTATTATATTCAGTTTAACATCAAATGCCTGTGTATATACATATCGTTTTAAAAACGTACCAAAAGATAAAAAAATACTGAAAATCAACTTAATTCCTTTCCTGATGATGCTGTTAAATTTATTGTCCTGCTATCAAAGTATCAAATATTAAATATCTATTAAACATTTGGTATCAATTCAGTATTAAAAATTTTAAAAAAAATAAAATTCTGAAGAATAGAGAGCAGTTAAAGTTTGAAAAAGATAAACGTTCTAAGAAATCGCTATAAAAATGTGCATTTCTCTTATAAATTAAGATTATTGATTCGAAAAGTGATGCGAGTATTCACTTAAAGTATCCTACAACTCTAAAATTGTGAATTTTGACAAAAATTACAAATTTTTTTATGATTTTATTTTATTGGTCATCTTGTTAGCTTTATAAAAATACCAAGTTTATTATTTTCAGTTCACTAGAAAGAAAAACTACAAGTGTCTTTTTAGTAAAAGCAGATGTCATTATACTTTAAGCAAGATATCATGCTTAAAAAAACGCGTGCTTTTTTTAAAAAAAAATGCTCAAATGGGGGCAGCCATTGCTCAAAACGTTTTGAAAATAATTAACTAAAATTCTTTGTGTACGTTCTGTATAATAGTAGAAATGTTTTAACCTTCAGATTTATCAATCACTGTTTTATTACAAAATTGACAGTCCGTTATGTGAATATAATCACTGTTTTTTTTATGCAGTTTCCCATAATAACTAAGATAAAGTGCTCTTGTTTTTATAAAATTAAAAATATCTCTTATCCTGAAAGTCATTTCAAAAATGAATAACATTGCAACACATCAGAGTTGAAAAATTTAAAATTTGTTTATAAACTTGTAGTACAGAATGGGCCACGTTTATGCTATTTCTTGTAAATTTTTATCCATTTTTCCCCCATTTTAGTAATAACAATTTATTTTTCTCTTCTTAATTTTATCATATAATTTTTTAAAAATGTACTAAACAAATCTAAAAATTACAAAAATATTCCCATCTCTTCTCTTTTTTTTTTTAAAGTTGTCGCAAGTAGAGTTAGATGAAACTGAATTGAAGTTAAACTTTTTGATAGTTTCTCAAGCTAATAAGAAGAAAAAAATAACCGTTTAATTTTACAAAAGTGTAAATTATTATTACCTTTACTTTTTATTTATTGAATAAAAAATGCCAAACGTGAGTTTGATATTTAATGAGATGTTTTCTTTATGAAATATGTCACTAAAACACTGCAGAATTTTTTATATACTTCCTTTTTTATTTCATTAAATTTAATTAAAGCTCATACAAGCATAATGTAAGATGTTTTTTTTTCCACTCAAAATTCGCTTCTCTTGTGCATATAAATCTAGGAATTTTTTCTCGAATGATCTTCGAAAATTCTTTCTTTGTATGGGAAATGTTTTTCAGTATTTGAATTAACATTTGATGTCTTTTTAAAATGTCTTACATGGAGACTACTTCCTTTGACTGTAGAATAAATGTATATAATCTGCTTATTCTTAAAAGGGAAGAAGAAACCTCTGGGAAAGAATTTATTCTCATGACAGTTTTATTTACCGCTCGAATATGTGATTTTGTTTGTTTAAAAAAGAAAAATGTCCCGGTGAAGTCTAAACTGTTTGAAGAAATTAATTCTTACTCTTTTAAAGATATTTTTTTCTTTTTTAAGGATTAATTTTTTGCAGTTGATGTAAAAATTGGTATCCTAGATAAAATAACCACTATTCGAATTGTTTCACATTCCAGAAGACACTTATTCTACTACAAAACAAACATAATAATTGAACTACGAATAAAAACATCAGTTTTTTTAATTACTTCAAATTATAGAATGAGAACCTTCAAAAATGAAAGATTTTTAATTAAAAAAGCTCATTAAAGAAAATCATCAAAAAATTATTGTATCATGCTTTATATTTTTAATCAAAAAGCGTGGCTTCGTTGAACTGATACAAGTAATTTATTTGTATTTTTTCTTCATAAAATACTAAATTTTCTTTTTGTAAGCTATTTTTATTATCTACCTCCAACAGAAGCTCATTTATGACGTTTTAGATAACTGAGATTCTCTCTCCATAAAACTCTTTAAGGGGTCTCAGGGTGTTAAAAATGTTTCGAGAGCACAAAATATGAACAATTTTCGACTAGAAATAATTCTTTGAGGTTAAAATGAAATAATTTGATTCTTTTACACATTTTTTATAAAGGAATAAAGCTTCAAAAAAGTATAAAATGTCTAAAATATAATCATAATTTTAAAAATAATAAGCACATAAATATAAGAAAATTTTTTGTAAGAAACAAATAGTAAGTTTTACGACGCGCATGATATTTTCTGAAATAATAATTCTAATTACTAGCAATAAGTTGATTTATAAAGTCAAATATATCCTTATTAGATGGTAGCGATTAGATATAAAAAGAATAAAAAATAATATTTTTAAAAAATAAAAAAAGTACATTTTTAAAATTTTTTTCAAAAAATTTATTTTTTTTTAAATTTTTCAGAAAATTACAAATATGTAATACTATAAATAGCTAGGATTTAAAGATTATGATAGAGTTTATAATTCTGTAAAGTTTTATGCATCAAAGTATGATAGTTTTTGAAACGCAATGCGCGTAAGTGAAAAAAACACAAACTGAGAAAAAAGGCTTTAAAGTTTTAAATTGAATTTGAGAAAATAAATTTTAAAAACTTACATGCTAAAATGCTCCAGGATCATAGTATATGCCTTCCTGTTGCTCAAACAGCTCAATTTCTGTACTCTTTTTAATTTTTTTAATCTCTGCGAGATTCAAACGATGACGTTCAGCTCCTCTTTCTTGACGTAAAGATTCGACGATTGTCACGTTCAGCCAGGAACACACAAACATTTTTGTTAATTTTTAAGCCAAATTTCTCTAAAATAGTAATAAGTATTTGATTTCCATCATTAAAAATGCTGGTTGCTAGATTTGCAGCAATCTCTGCAATCTGAAGGATAGAATCAATCGTCATCGGACAAAACTTCCAGATTAATGAATTTAAACTTTCATTAGGATTCTGTGTCTTACCTCCTAAGCATTTCTTCAGGAGTGCCAGATGAGATAAGTCTGCAAATACAGGCTTAATTACATCTCGAACAGCTTTTGCAACTGAGGGTTTGTGTTTATAATTTTGTAAATTATTATTAATTGCGGCATTATACTTACACTATGTATTTGGATTTGTAGGACAAAATCAGTGCATCGGTTCATCATCGGTGCTGCAAGAATGACCCCGAACAGCCCAAATGGCTTTCCGCATTTCCTTTACACTAGTAGAATTGCATCGAATAGCATTACCATAGTAATGCGCAAGCTTATCAATTAAACTATCAGTTAACCTACCTTTACCGCCTATAGTTTTACCATCAGATAATTTCTTCTTACCATATACTAATTTAAGCTTCTTAAGTCTTGTACCCATTCTCTTTTGCACATGGCCTACACATTCTATTTTCTGAATAAGATGGTCATAGCCGTATGGATTGTTTTCAGAAAGGGCATTGAATGTTTTTGTGTCGCCATCTACTATGTAGTTCGAATATTTCAGGTCGTGAAGCTTTTCTGATCGATTAAAAATCCTCAACATCCCGTCAACCTCCATCTTACCAGCAGAGCCAGAATAATTTTTTCTACATGAAATCTTATGCGCTCTTTGCAATTTATTGTACTTGATACCAAACTTTACCCCTTTATAACTGTCGCTTCATTTGCAAAATGAGGACAACACTTCCCGATCCAAAACCTTACCTGTTTCGCTCCCTATTAGAGTACATACTCCAATCAACGATGAATGTCCTCTCGTCTTGCAGGTCCCATCACCAACTTACCGTTAAAATGTTATCAGGTAACGAAGAATTTTCTTCGACAGCTGCCCTGTTCATGCTTTCTTCGGCGACTTCCTTCATAACAAGTGAAAGTTTATTATTAATAACATCATATGATTTTTGTTCAACAGGATTAGGAAGACTCATTACAGAACAAAAGGTTTTTAATGACTCTAAACCTTGACCTATGCATCCCATTGCTAAAATAGATCTTCTGTTAATTTCTGGAGCATTATTTTTATTCCCAATGTTTTCACAGCTTGAAAAAGTACAAATGCTCCCACATTTTTTACAATGTATTTCAAAATTCGAACATAAACCACGAGTGGATTTTTCATTAATTGTTAATGGTTTATGACATTTTAAACAGCATGATACTGACAAAATAGAGCTAAAGGTTTAAATAAAATAAAAAAATACGATATTCTTTGAAGTTTTTCACTTACCTTAACAAGATTTGACTTTAATGAAGTCAGAATTCCTGAAAGTTTTTTACTAGAAGCATTTTTCATTTCGGCACACTTACTTGTACTTTTCATTTCTACACACTTCTTCGTATGTTTAATATCTGTAACATGTGAGTCACTTACCTTTAAATATGTATTTCCTATAAATCTTTTCCTGGGGCACATTGCCCAACGATTTTTTCAAAATAAAACAACAAAAATCTTCGCTTTAGATAAGCGTTTTAAAAAAAACGTGTACTAAAGTAAACACAAGAGAATCAAAACACAGCAGAATGAATGTGTTGAGTTGCAGGCTTCCTTCTGATCAACTCAAGCGCTTAAAATATTTCATGAGGCTTATTAAAAACAAAAAAATAAATGGTATGCATGAATTTAAAAATAAATGGGCGTGGCATGTGTCCATTTAAAAGTTGTTATGACTAAATTGCTGTTTGCAATTTTTTGAATAACTTTCGAAGTTTTAGAGTATTGTCACGTGGTTAGTATCAAAATGTTCAGAAAAAAATGAAGAACAAGATATATTTTTTTCGAAAATTCGAAAAAAAAAATTTTTAACACCCTTAGACCCCTTAATAAATTAATAGATTTAAAATTAAATTGTAATATTTTTGTTATTTTTCTAATCCTTCTTTTACCATTTATATGTTTAGAATTTAATATTACATCGCCTATCAATACAATATATTGCTTAAAATTAAAAATTGACTGATTATGAAAATAAAAGGTTCAGCTCTTTCTAACACGCTTTTACTTTAAGTATTTATATTATTCCGTTAACTTTAAATGCATGTACAAAATTTTTAATGCAAGAGCATTGTTCTGTATAAAAATAATAAATTACTGATAAATAATTTTGTGTCATTGAAAGCTTATCGACTAACAATCGAACTACAAGAATACTAAGTATAAAATAAACATTTGATACCAGTTCGGTAACCTAAAATAGCAAAATGACTTTGAAATCCTATAATTTGGATTTAAAATCTGAATTCATTAACTTGTATGACAGTTTTTGGATCAGTTATTAGTTACAGTGTGAAGTTTTAAGTCCTGTATATCGTTTATAGCAGGGTGGGCCGATATTTCCAGGGTGCGGGCTACTTTTAATTTTTTCAATGCGTTGCGGTCCACTCAGTGTCAGTGGTGCCTACAAGAAGGGTCCATGGGTAGGACCCTGCCCCATAGCCATTGTTTTTTTCGTTTGATTATAATCCCATGAGTATATAATACGTAAAACTTAATTAAGTATTTGTTATTAATAATTTTTTATTAATTAATCCTGATTATTTATTCAGTCATTTATTTTTTACTGTGTTTTTGATCCTGACAATCTACAAAATCAATATATATATATATATAAGGCTATTCTATCATGACTATATATAGTTATCTTAGGTTTATAACTATTTTTTGTATATTTTTGCAATATATATATATATATATATATATATGTGTGTGTGTGTGTGTGTTTGGCTGTACGTATTGGGATATGATATGATAATGGTAGACTTTTGACCTTCACCCTCCCCCCCCCCCAAAAAAAATTCTTGTGTGCTCCCAGTGTCGTAGGTGTGGTGAGGTAGAAAAGGTCTCTATATGGAATATGGAATATGTACTTACCTACAGAACTAAAATAAAAGAACTAACAATTTTAAAACCGCGTTTGAAGCAAAACGCAAGATAGAAACATAATAATAATAGCCACAAATATAATGACATGAAATGATGTGTTTATTATAAAACAATTTAAAACACAGAAAAAAGTAAAACATTTTTATCTGAAGTTAGTTTTTGTTGTTATAGTCAGTAAAAGACTTGCTTTGCATATACTTCAGCCAATCTTGAATATTTCCGTCTATAATTACTATCTGCTAAAATCTTCAGACGGTCACCACAAAATGTTTTGGCGGTCCACCGATCGATGGCGATCGACGTAATGTCCATCCCGGGTTTATAGTGTTTCGGTTAAAACAAATTCAGTTCGTGTAGCAAAAACTTTTTTTTTACACTTTTTTGTTTTGTTATTTGTTTTATGTTTATCTAATTAATAAATTAACTAAATTTAATTAAAGCTTCCATATGCATAAATAAAAATATAAGATGCTTTTTTATTTACAATTGAAAAACTCTTCTCTTGAAGATAAGACTAGGAGTTATTTCCTTGAATAATCTTCCAAAAAGTCTTCCTCTGTCTTGAAAATACTTTATTTTAAAATATTTAAATTAGCATTTGGTGTCTTTTAAAAATGTCTGTCTAACAAATTTTCTTAAAGAAATGGAGACGACTTCCTTCGAGAGTAGAATAAATGTAAATAATTTGCTTATTCCTGAAATAGACGGAGACCTCCGGGAAAGAATTTATTCTCATGACACTTTTATTCACAGCTGGAGTACGATTTTGTTTGCTTGAAAAAGAAAAATGAACTCCTGAAGAGTAAACAATTTCAAGAAATAACTTGTCAATAAAATATTTTATTTTTTTAAAAAAATATTTTTTTTTTGTTTTGGTTTTTGAGGATTAATTTTTTGTAGTCGATTAAAAATTTGTAAACTAGGCAAAATTCCATGTATTGAAATTATTTGTTTTTGAATTTCGGTCTAGAAAATACTTATTCTATTACAAAATAAAAATAATAAATGAAATTCGGAAAAAAAAATAGTTTTTTTAATTATTTTATATTATGATACGAAACATTCTAATATAAATGATTTTATATAAAAAAATTTATTAAAGAAAATAATTAAAAGCCTCTTGTAACAAGCATTATGTTTTTTAGGTAGAAAGCATGGCAAATTTAATATTTGAACTTCGTTAGATGGATATATACACATTTTTTTTATTATTTTCGTAAGAAATTCTAAGCTTTGGTTTTTGTGTGTGTCATTTCTATTATCTACCTTCAATATAAGATTGGTCATGACGTTTTAATGCATGGGATTTCCTACAACTCAATAGGAAGTTAGCAATTGTAAAACTAAAGGCTAATATACTCTGTGTTTTTTTTTCTAAACTTTCTTGTACGATTTTGAAGCGTAGAATTTGATATTACATTGCCTATATGAACACACTATATTAAGTTTGCTTGGAACTAAAGATTGATTATTTAAGAAAACAAAAATTTCAGCCCTTTCTGACACGTTTTTATTTTAAACACCGTATTTATACTCGAATCTAAGCCGCACCCCCTCCCCCCTCTTCCAATTCTCTATACGTTTTTCAGAAGGAAAAAAAAAAAGAAGCAAAATTTAAAATCTTCCTCAATATCCAATACTTAAGAAGTTTTTCTTAAAAATTTTAATGAGACATGATAAGAAGATAATAATTACTTTATTTCACCAGTTTTTAAAACTCTCTTTCAAATACTTATATGAACCTATAATTACTCTACTCTCCCGCTCACCACTGGTACGCAGCTAAGAGAGTCCAGGTCTATCTCTACAGTGCAGGAGATCTAGGGCTCTTCAGACAGCCTTGGCGCACTTTAGAAGCGGTCACCTGCGCGCTATGACATTTGTGCAGGGGGTAAAGTCTTTCTTTAACTGCCCCTGCTTTCTCCATACTTCTCCTGCTCATCTTCTGGACTGCTGAGGCATTCCCCTAGGACAGCTGTTAGGAGATCAAGACCTGTTTGGGAACATTCTTATGCGAAAAGGTCACATGGACTTGGTGTAGTCTTACCTGCTCCAAGGGGATTTGAAACAACAACATAATTACTCTAAGAGACAGTATCATATTTTGAAAATGATTTGTCACTCCCATTGTCACGGCTGACTTCGGAATTGATGCCAGCATCGCCATTTTCACACACGATGTTGTCTTCTATGCCTTCGAATGCGTTTGTTATGCAACATTTTTTAAAGTATGTATTTTGAAGAATATGAAATAATTACTAAAAACTGTTTAACATTTACAAGCAAAAATTATATCATTTTGTTTGCCTCATCGACGCATATTTGCTTCCTCCATGTCAAAATTTCAGTGGCCGCTGTTTTGTTTCCGTATTTTTCTGCATATAAAATTGCCTCCCATTTCAAAAGTGCATCGTAGTTAATTCGATTTTTAGGCGATTAAAAGAAACCACATACAAAAAAAAAATTTCCGAAATACGAACGGACAGCGATGCTTAGGATCGATTGAATATTGGAAAAAAACTGCGGAATGGGATAAGTCAGATGTAAGCGGCCAGAATGGACGGTTACGGTTACATTTTTCCTTTTGAAAAGGATGGAAACTCAATTTTCCCCATCCAACACAAATGTTTTGCCTTAGATTCTAAGTCAAACCCGGTTTTCAGTAGCATCAACACTGGAAAAATAGTGCGACTTAGATTCGAGTAAATACGGTAGTTGTATTGTTTCTTAAAATATACATGTATAAAATAATCATTGTAAGAACATTGTTTCATCTAAAAATAATAAATTACTGATAATTTAATACCTTTTTATGATGAAATTTAAAGTTTATAGATTGACAATGGAAGTATCAAAATAGGTATCAAACAGACATTTGATATCGATTTAGTTCGGCAAAATAGCAAAATAATTTGGAATTCTAAGAATTTGGATTTGAAATTTGTAATCTTCAAATACCATGGAAAGTTTGGGGGAACTCCTTAGCTTCTATGTGCAATTATGAGCTGTGTGTGTAACTTATAGTGTTTATGAGCTTCAATTTAAAAAAAAAATCTTTTTTTGTAACAAATGATTTTTAATTTATTTTACTCTTCTAATGTATAATTGCAGAACATCTACAAAACATAAATGAATTAGAAACAAAGTTTTTTCTGGCATTTAGATACTCATGAGTTATAAATAAAATCTGTTAATTTAAAACTTGTGAAAAAATAAATACAAGGAAAATCGCTTAACATGAAACTGAAAGGACTGAAATATTTTTTCGTGTGAAAAGAATTTTGTGTTAAAGGCTATTGTAAAAAAAATAAAACATCATATATTCAAATAAATTAAGTTTATTAGAGTACATTTTATTGACATAAATATGCATATATGCATATATATTTATTAAAAATCAATGAAACAAAAACATTCATAAGAACTTAAAGAATATAAATACAAAACTTTCAAATGTTTTGAAAAACAAATATTTATTAAGTTTTTGAAAAATAATCATATTTTTCTTTGAATTGTTTTAATAACAACAAATTGTTGGATATCGCACATTTTTTTATTCATTTCCCCAATAGAATGTGCGTCTAAAAAACTACGCATACTTTTCATGACGTTCCTCATTTCGGATGATGTGGAAAAAGGAGGCGCATTATTCATTTCATTTTCATCGCCAAAATATGCATCAATGATGTTTTTTTAGCTTTGTAGAAACTCCAAAATGTCTTTGTTTGCCATAATTGGGGCTGTACCCACATTATCATCATCTACAGCTTCCAGCGCTTTCTCGAAAAATCCAGTTCCGTCAAAAATCGTGATGTTATAGGTTTCTCCGCAGATTTTCCGAAGCATCCATACGGCTGCCAAGTCGCCAAAAATGGTCCCCATGTCCCCAAATTCAGTTTTCAAAAATGATGCCAACTTGGCTGTATCGTCAATATTTCGCCAAGTTTCAAATTAAAGCACCATTACAATGTACGGAACGGCGTTGCTTGCAAATATTATAATTTCGCTTTTCTTCCCGGCTTAAAATGTATTGAAAAAAAAAGAACTACATAATAAATGTAAATTACAGTTTTACAGTTTGAGTAATGAATATTAATAGTTGTATAATTTGTATAATGGGGTTTGGTCTATCGTTAAGGGAACAGGGGGTACTCCCCCTCCCGCAGTATTAATAAAAAAAGTAACTTTCAAATCCAATTTTTTTCTAAAACAAATATTTAAAAAATTGCAAACTTTTAGCAAATCTGATAACTTGAAGCAAATATTATAAAAAAAATATATGTTCTTTGTGTTGTCTGCTATTTTTTGCCTTTCTTGACGCTAAATTATTATTATTATTTTAGACTATTCTTAACAGATAAAGAGAAAAGAAAAATGATATAAAAAGTCTTATCATTTGTCAATGCTTCCATGTCCTCATACTCCCAATCCATTGCCATATTATCTACAAAAGGTTTTCAACCCTTAATATGACTGAGATGTGTTCGAAACTCTCCTGAAACCCTTCTCATTGGTTTTTCAACAGCAATTTAGCTGATAGGCAAGAGCGTGCTTCTTCCCGGATTATTCCGCCAGTCAACCGAGTGAAAAATGGGGTACAGCATTTTTCTCATTAGGTGTAATGGTTTCTCAGTCCAGGATGAAACTCTTCTTCTCTTATCATTCTTTGTACACATACACGGTTTTGCAGTACTTTCCTCTTTCTTTTACCATTCAGGCTTTTATTCGTTGATGATAAAACATCTGGTGCTCAACTGCGATTGTTATCAATGGTCTAAAAGCGTCTGGCTTGTTGGCTGAAGTACAATACGGACATATGAAACGTTAACGAGATTAATGGTTTAAAACCGTTATTCTTTGCATGACTGTCTCTCTGTGTGATGTCACCTTATTTTTAAGCAAGTTTGGGAGAAATAAATTGGATTTAAAAATATTATCGATTGAGGTGTGTTCCAGAGAAAGTGCTTTGGGCGTTTTATAATCATATTTTATGGAAGAAAGGACGAAAGTGGAGGAAAACTAAAAAGAAAGTATGAAGAAAATTCCGTACTTGAGTCCTTAAGAAGTTTGGAATTTAAGAAACATTTAGAAAGTTTTTTTAAATAAAAATCGTTTGACAATAATGATTTTTGACGTACTCTCATAATTTTTTCGAAACAAAGTTCTGTGTATTCGTTTATATGATTTAAGACCGTTCAACGTATATTCTCTTTATCAAATATTTTATCTAAGGAAATTGTTATTTTAAAGTCTTCTCGTATTTCTCCGAGTCTTACAAAAGTTAGACAATAACTTTCGCATTACTAAAAAAAATGTTACGAAGTAAAAGTATTAAACATATAATTAAGTAAACAGTTTAAAAGTAAACGATAAACAAATATAAGAAAAAAATATATTTAAGCATCTGGAGTAATAATAAAAACAACACCTTAAAGGAAAAAAATCATAAATGACTTTAAAATAAAAACAAAAGAATACTTAAACAAAATAAGGATCGGAAAAGGATAAAAATAAATAAGTATTTAAGAAAAAGAAGGAGTGAAACAAAATAAAATAAAAAGGAATAACTTTTTAATAAATACAATCTACTTCAGCTAAAAGATTTCTAAAATAAAAAAAAAGTATTTTTTTTAATTAAGCTGTCATGGCCACAGTTCTGAGAAAACTGTTGGTAAAATTTTTCTGAGATTGTTTTTTGTATATTTTCTAATTTATTTATTTACTTAGAATCTTTATACGCACCACAACGTTTACATAAAACTTTGTTTAAAAGAAATATCAGAAGATAATCTTTTGATATTCCTACGCTTCGTCAATAAGAAAGCTTTTTGAAAAGTTTTTCTTATTTTCCACATTTGAAAGAAAAAATATTCTTACTTATTTTACTGTTATTAATATACATAAAAATTTCAAATCTCAATAAGGTAGTTTTTTTCCTTTCGTTGCCACAATTTCATTCTTCTTTATATTCATTTGTTCTAAAGATAATCAAATGAAAAATTAATCTTGAATCAGAGTTAAAAGTTTATTTGAATGAAAAATCAGACGATAATTTTTAACCCTCTGTTTCGTACTGTTAGTTTTATCTCACAAATAAACAGCACACTGAAATATTTTTGCCAGATTTGTTTTTCCTTGATTAAAACACATTTCTATAATTAATGAACAAAAAATAAAATAATTTCCTCATCATGTTCTATGTTATGCTTTAAAAATGTCTTTTCTTGAGTAATTGACAAGTATTTCTATCGCTAACATTGATCACTGTAAAACTCAAACAAACCTTTCATATCACAGTAAAGATGATTGCTAGATGATATATCAATCTATTTTATACAGCCTGGGGTCTTGGATCGGGATGGTTGGAAATATTGGAAAGATTATATAAGATCGCAAAGAAAGAGCAAGGAGGATAGAAGCTGCTGGCTCATCCTTAGAAAGCTTAGCTTCTATTTTGGTCACAGTTGCGCCGTCTCATTTACGGTTCAGTGGACAGAAAATAAAAAGGAAAAAAATAAAGAAGAAATATAATAAGTACCAGAAAAAATAAAGGATAAACTTTTTTTTTTACTTTGAATTTAATGGTTGAAAGATTTCTCAAAAGTTTAGGGTTTTAAAGCTAGTTTAATTGTTATCAATTTCTTTATCATATGAAAATTATTAAAGTAAAAGACAAGTTTTTCAAAATATCTGAAATTTCAACCCTATATAGCAGTGCTTCTCAAACTTTCAATATTTGTGACCCAATATCCAATCATAATTTTCATCGCCCCCCTCAATATAAATAACAATGCATTGAATTCAAAATTATAATATTTTGAAGCTGAAACTACAATACGTCTTTCATTACTTAAGTGCCACCAGCTATATATACGTCTCGCTCAACCGGTGCGTTAAGTGCCCGGGCGGATATATATACGTCTTTCCAAAGTACGATCTTTTCAGTGAACTGCTATCCATAAAATTATTCCGAAGGCTTAGAATGTAATAAAATGACCTTTACTTTATATCTGAAGATTTCCTTATTTATTTTTCTCCCCCCCCCCTAATACATAGAATCTCTCCTTACGTGGAAAACAAAGGCATTGGGGAGCGAATCGAGTAACTTTTAATCGGCACCGACGGGATTATTATTTGTAAACCATACAAATTATAGAGATAAGTGTTATATTTTGTACATAATTTTACATGTGACATTTCCACGGTGCCACGGGTAATTATTAAATTTGTACATAACTTAGTATTGTTAAATTAACTATAAAATATGCATTGTGTAGTAATAATACACTTATAAGTATATTATATTAGTGTAAATGTTAATTTTATTTTTTTTATTATGTCAGAATGTATTTTGTTTAATTTCAGTAAATTAATATTTTTTTAAAAATAATCTTTTGTTTTCGACTCTTTAATACGCTCGCGCCCCCTTAGTAGATTTTTCATGCCCTCTTAGGTTGCGCACCCCACAGTTTGAGACACGTTGCTATATAGTGTATAATTACATCTGTATATATATATATATATATATATATATAGACATATTTATTTATTTTAGATAGTTTTGCTTTGTTGATCTTGAATTGTATCACTTTTCCCTTGTTCCAACGTTTCTCAAACTGTGGGGCGCGCCTTCCTAGGGAGCCATGATAACTCTACAAAAGGGGTGTGAGCATATTGAAAAGTCAACAACAAAAGATAACTGGAAAAAAAATATTAGTTTATTGAAAGTAAACAAACAAAATACACTCTGACATAATAAAATACGCATTTACACTGATATATAATATAAATGCATCAATACTGCACAATGCCTTCAATAATTAATTTAGCTATACTAAGTTAAGAACAAGCTTAATAATTACCAGTGACCCCTTGGACTTAAAATTAACACTAACCTGCCGATTAAAAGTAAAGATTTTCTTTCCAATGCCACCGTTTCCCTCGTAGGTGTGCGTATGTGATGTATTGACCGGGAGAGGGGGATAGAAAAGGAATAAATAAACAAATCCTATGAAATAAATAAATCCTTCTCAAACACTGTTAATGTCCTATTAGTGTATTCTAAAGCATTCGGAATAATTTTATAGACAGAAGCGTGCAGAAAAGATCGCACTTCGGAAAGACGAATATATACGTTCAGGGCACTTAACGCTTTGGCTGAGTGAGAAGTTTATATACGCCGGTGGCACTTAAGAGGTTAAAGTCGTATTGTATCTTTGTTTCAAAGTATGGTTTTATTAATTCAATACATTGTTATTGTATGTAGGGGGCGCAATAAAAATTATGATTGAATATTGGGTCGCAAATATTAAAAGTTTGAGAAGTACTGCCGTGTTTTTATGTTCAAACTTGTAAACATTTGGATAGCAATAAATAAATGTCAAATACTCTAGCTTTTTTATATAAATAATTTTGAATTAAGAACTTTTCAGGTTAAAAACTTTTTCAGGTTGTAAAATTTTTATCTTTATTTTAGATTAAAAATTTATATTTGAGGTACCATTGTAAAACTTTTGATAAATCTCAGTATCTCACGTAGCCTTACAAGGTACCTTATTATAAAAGAATAAATTTTTGGCAACGGAATTATAGACACAGACAATGGAAAAAGAAAACTAATTGCTTGATAAAACAACCAGTTTGTTTGAAACTTTATTTCGGTTACGAAGGTCTTACAAATTCTTAGACGGTTGAACTGTTATTACCTCTATCGAAGCTCTCTATCTATCTTATCTTATCTCTTACTTTTGTTCAAGGAACTAATAAGTTCACAAGTTATTAATCTTTTGTTATCAAGAAAGTTCAAAATTATATACAAAGAAAGAAAGGGCTAGAAGAAAAATATTTAATATTTCGAAAGCTAAGAATAGAAAGTAAAAGGATGGCAAGAAAATAGCAAATTTGGGGGGGGGGAATATTTTTCATTGTTACAAAATATCATCATAAGTTATCTGTATAAGCAGCTATTGAAATTATTCAAAATGACTTTTTTTCAGTTGTTTTGTATAATTTTATGGCAAAACAACACTTAGTGCTTTTTAAGGGTTTCATTATGTCAATATTTTTCAATATACTTTTCTACAATTTAATCTTAGTTGGAAGCCACAATATTTTTAAATTATGTTTTTATTCTTTAAGACTCTTTCTTTTATAAGTATAGATTAAAGAAATACACGAATTGATTTTTAATTTATTTCGATCGTTTATTTAAAAGTCAACAACATAAAATACTATTTTGAATATTTTTTGGTAAAAAAAAAATACGCATTATATAATATTCAAAGTTTTCTTCCTTCTTTACCAGTATTACAGTTCAAACATTTACGGGACAAATTCTTAATTTTATATATAAACTAGATGGTAAACCCATTCTTAGCACGGTTGAATTGAAAAATTAAACAATACAGATTTAAGGATAAAGAAGTTTTTAATGAGTTAATTTTACCTGAGTTGCAAATTAAACAAACAAAAAAGCTTTTCGCATATCTCAGTTGAACAATAAATCACATTTTTTAAATTGTAATTCTGTAGGTCGAATAGCTGATAAAAAGAATTTTTTTTTATTTATAACTACCCCGTAACTCCCTTGTGGGTCGATTTTTGAAAAAAACCTTCCTAAGCTGATCTCTGCGTAGCAAAAGTAAAACATTGTTACAAATTCTATGTAATAAGCACTTAAAATAGTATAAATAATTTGTAGAATGTGTATTACGTTACTATTACATTCTATAGTATTTATTTTATGTTAAAATTGTAATATTCGCAAGCAACGCCGTTCCTTACATTATAATGGCGATTCAGTGGAAACATAGCGAAATGTTGGGGATAGAGTCAAGTTGGCATCATTTTTGGCGACCACGTTCGCGACTTGCTGATTGATCGAACGTTGCAGATATGCTATAGCGCCACCTGGTGGCGAGCTGCAACAAATAGGATAGCACAAAAAGATCTCCACAAAAAATATGTATACACATGCCAATTCTCATAGTGATCGGTTGAGCGGTGTTGAAGTGAAGTGAGGTCATATATACAAACATCCATTTTTACATATATAGATATGAGAAGAAATTTCATAAATTAAAACATTTTATTGTCTTAGTTTTATTGCGTTAATTTTAAATCACTAGGAACAATTAAAACAATCGCTCTATAAAGTAAAAAGTGACGTATCTAGAAAGGTTTATCCAAATAGGACAAAATTGCATATACTTATAACTTAGAATATGCCTATGATTAACTTGTGACGACCAATGACTGTCTATATATATATCAGTGGTTCTCAGCCACTTTTCCACGGCACTTTTGCGTGCCTCCAAATTCTTGAAATGTGCCGCCAAATGTTTTTAAAATTATTAATTATATTCTGAGAAGAAAAATAAAAAATATGTAGAACCGAATCATTCAGTCGTATTATAGAAATAAGCTATTCATAAAGTTGTTATTGACCGTTTTACTACACTACCAGTGGAGAATTCATCGTTACTTCCCAAATTTAGATATAAAAGAATTTGAGGATTCGTAATCCATTTGTCATAACAAATACATCTGTATATGAATTAACTTTTAATGAAGAACTAATTTCGCTCTGTAATAATTGAGATTTAATTTCAAAACATTTGGAGGAGTCAATTAATTCGTTTTAGATTAAAAATAGAGGCGATTATCTCATAATAGCAAAAAAACAGCTTTAAAAATATTATTACAGTTTTCTACACCTTATTTGTGTGAATTAGGATTTTTAACAATAACAAATATAAAAAAAAGATCGAGACTTTTACATATATGTGACTAAATGAGAGTGGCATTATAATTTTTTACTACTAAATATAAAGGAAATTATCAAAAATCACCAAGCTCAAATTTCGCTTAAATGTATTCTTATGATGAATAAGTTTGTAATTAATTACTCAATTAACATTTTGTTGTATTTGCCGTACATATTATTTTATTTAACATTGAAAATTATTATCATAAAATACTTCACATAGTGTACTACAGGTGGGTAAAATTCTTTTAAATTTATTTTATTTTTAGTGTGCTGCAAATTTTGAAATTTATAGTAGTGTATCGGGAAAAAAAAGTTGACAATCACTGGTCTATATGGAACCTCAACGCAATGCACTGGAGTATCCGGTTAATATGTAAAACAGAGGACATTCCAATGCTAAGGCGTAACTTCCAAGGTTCCGTTAACATACATGGATTATACTAATAGCTAGCAGCCGGATTCGCGGACATTATTTGTGGATTTCATCACGAGATCGGACGAGCAGTTGAATTAAACGAAGCTAGGTAGGCAAATCGCAGAATCTCTCGATATTTGGGTCAGAGAGATACTATATACCATTCTACGATATTGATAGGAATGGGTGACTATGTGAACCTTCGCCGAACAGAGCGTCGAGAAAATAGCGATGGACGACAGAACGTAAAGACAGAGTGATCGCTTAAGAAGTACTTACAGCACCTGAAACGTCCGTTTCTACGACCGATGTACAGGGTTGGGCGTGGGATCTTCCTCTTTTGAAAATGCAATAGAACGCATTTTTGATTTCATTCTATTTTATTGTTATTTTTCACCTACCACACAACATTGGAACTTTGAATTTATACAGTTTTAAACATAATTTCTATTCAATGTCCCCCCCTCCATTATCAATACACTGATGCAGTCGATTTCTAAAGCTTTGAGTCACTTTTTCAAGCATATCGAACAGGATATTGCCAATTTTGGCTCGGATGTTGTTTCGTTGGTCTTCCAGAACTTGGAACGATCTTTGTAAGCCAGGAACTTGAGATGAGCCCTCTGGAAGTAATCTGGAGGGGATAAATCAAGTAACCGCGTAGGCCAGTTTACGTCCCCTCTCAGTCCTCCCCTCAGTCATTCGAGTAAGGCTGCTCTTAAAACACCCATGGAAACCCTGGGGGTGTGGGCTGTGACCCCATCTTGTTGTTCTCACACGTTGTCTCGTGGAGAGCGGGTAAGAGCAATTTTTGGATCATTGTCACATACCGGTCTGAATTGACACACGAACTCTTTCCACATTTTCAGGAGTTCTAACTGTCTTCAGAGGTATTTCCTTTTTTTTTTTGGAGACATTACCCGTTGCTCGGAAAGTATCTATCTACATTAAAACACATTTCCGATCAGGAGCATGACCTAGTGGAGGAATAACGAACAGACGATGAAAGGAACGTTGCACTGCAACCACCGACAGACTGTTAGAGAAATACGCCTCCAAGGCAAAAGCGTGCTCCTGCCTAGATCAAAGCTGACATGGGCGGGAACACAAATATTCCATTCCACCAAACCTCTCCCCATACAAACATCATTGCAACATATTCAAAACAGGAAGTTTCCTCACCTCACCCCTGTATTATCGGGGTACCAGTTATTGCAATGGCTATCGATTAGTGTTACTTAAGTTGTTACTTATTGGCGCAACACCTCATCTTTTTACACCTCCAGAAGTCTCTGTGCGCATATGACCTGGAATCTCAAGGACTGGAGTACAATTTTTTTTTGTGAAGAACTTTGACATATGATTGACCCTAATGGCTAGCTAAGACAGTTCTAGAGACATCCAGGACAACAGAGGAGGATGGAGTAGGATGCGATTAAAATTATGATTAAGTATTGGGTCGCAAATATTGAAAGTTTGAGAAGCACTGCCGTACTGTACTTAAAGTTGGAGTAGAGGAATTTTTATAAAAAAATATTATATCAAATGTGTTTTAGTAAACTTCAACCTTTGTCAAAAATAATCATTTAATCCAGTATTCTTGGTAAATAATTGGATACACAATACTGAAAAAAGTACTATAATTAGGAACCATAAAGAAGAAAAATATTTTTTTATTAGTATAAAAAGATAAAGAGAGATTTGCTACAAATAAATGCTCTAGATGTGCGTTGCATTAACGATTTAGAACATTTCTGATTCTCTGTAATAACTTAACAAAAAAAAACCCTGAAATATAAATATATTGGACAAAAACAGAATTACTATTAAAAAAAATTCCTCCTTATCTCGTTTTCAAAATAGATTGGAGCCACGTTCTGAAAGAAAAACAGCACGCATTATCTAAATTTGATCTCAAAAACCATTACCATTGAATTGGTAAAGAATGCATTATCCCTAGAATTCTCGAGAATTCCTCTCAGCTACAGAATAAGCGAAAAATGGAAGTTGGAAATAGAATCATTCCTTTGAACGAGAAAAATGTAAGAGAAAGTAATTTAACTGTTTTGAAATCTTAATTGTTATCGCTGCTCTGTGAGACAAATGGCTGCAATAGATAACCAAGACGCGCTTCCGAGTCTGTTAAGGTGCATTATCTTAACAGTGTTTACTCATTTATAGCTTTACACTTCCTTCTCGCCCTTTAGGTTTTAACGTAATAATCTATCTTAAAGAAATATGAGGTTTCTCGATGGCATGCATATTTTATGGGAAATATGTATCGTCATTTGAAACGGTATATTCATAAATTTATGATTAAATATATTTTTAAAAACTAGGTGTGTGTAGTAATGTATTTGGGTTCCTATCTGTGGTTACAAGATTATTTATTCATTGATGTCTATGATTCAATACATTTATATTTTCGAGAAATTTGAACAAAAATTTTGCTAGATATGTAGATCTACCATAAAGGATTTTTTTTATTTAAGAAATACGAAGAGTAATTTTTTGATGTGTTGTTTTCCCTGCAGTGGTACACTGCTTGTGGGAAATTGAGTCCTAAGGCGGTATCACACGTGCATTTTTTTGGCCCAACTTTTCGCCGAATCTGTGGGGGAAAGGTTACCGTAAACAAAACGACATGCTCTGACATCAGCCACGTTCTTTCTCCACATTGAAACATTACTCGCTGATTTTTCTGCTTCGAAAACAAACATCCAATATTATTTCTTTTATTTCGATCGCGCTTTTGTTTATGGGGGTAAACAGAAATGGAGCATCATTCTGTTTAAAATATTATACGCCGTTAAAATATTGTACTTCATTAAAATATATTACGCCATATTTCATGCGAAGCTACCACCGTTACCGCCATCGTGTTTATGACGTAGGGCACCGAAGAACCCCATTGGCTGGAATTTCAAGCAACTTTCATTTAGAGCAACTTTCTCAGTTCACTGGCAAAAAGTTGTTCTAAAGCCATTGCTATGGCAACGGAGTAAAAATTGCACGAATTGGGACAAAAAGTGCACCAAACGTGTACGTGTGATAAGGCATTTACAGTCAAAATTCGCTTACTAGGTGAGTAAATCAGTGAGTATTAACGTCGAGTTCAGCTACTCGAGGGTTTTTGGTAACGGACTTCGTCTTTTTGAACCAAGGTCAAGTGATGAGGACGACACCTCAGCTAGCATCCCCTTCACCCACACCAAAGGGAGACATTTGAGCTCTCCACAGATTTAATGTGCATCGCTCCCCTACACAGCGGCTCTTCAGTGATACTACACTCGAACTCATAACACGCCAGCCACGAGTCTGTTACCTTGACCATTAGGCTACCGCGATGACATTTGCTTACCGGAGTGAACTTGAGAAATAAAATTATGGCAACCACGAAAGATGTGATCATAATTACCAAATTGGCAACAAATTAGGCAAAAATTACAATATCGCCAAAGAACCTTTGAGAAAGCTCTGGATAGAGGCTTCTAGAAATTACTGTGTAGCTATAAAAATGACATTCAAAACAAAGGCTGAATCAGTACGGATAAGAACTCTGTCGAGATTTGAATCCACTTGTGCATTGACTGCGATAATAGAGAGAGACCATATGTCTGATTTCCTGTTAGAGAGCTGCTTCTAGAAAGCTGTAAAGCTTGTTGCTGTAACGCTGTAATACAGCGTTTTGCACTACTGTAAATAAAGCTGTTATAATATATCTTTATGTAAATACTTCAGTTTATTTTCGTGTAGTCATCTGTTTGTTCTTGTCCATTAATAAATCTATTATTATCCAAACACTTAAAGTCGTCGGCTGCTTTTTCCTCACGCAAACATGCAACGATATTATCGAGGATCTTGATTAAAATTTAAGTTAACAAAAATTTGCTTGAGTTAAGTACTTAAAAATCAGATACTTCCAAAATTTAATGCACACAGAAAAATTAATAATTAAAATCTCATAAAGCCGCGATTTTTGCCTCCTTATCTAAGAAGAATTTTTAATGTGTTCAGATTTTTGTAATTATATTACAAATTGAAATTTACTTCACTAGGATTTTCTTCCGCACTGGATTTAAATGTTTTAAAACCAGTATGAAAAGGGGAACAGATAAAACATAGCATTGAAATTCCTGATCCATTTCCATCAAAACATAATACCTAATAATAATTTCAACTTCTGTAAAATATTATAAAAGAATGATTTTTAATTATTATTTTTTAAATTTAATGTTTTATATCAAATACAGCTTCTTTCACTAAACGAATTTAATGTTTGAGATTTGCTATTATTTCTATTGTACAATTTCTTAAGGTTTTATTCTGTTTTATCTATTCTATTTCCTTAAGCGAGTCAACTTTCATTTTCACAAATTTGTAAAAATAGTAAAAATTTAAAAGAATTGCATTTTTTTTTTTTTAGGTTTTCTATATAAACATCAATGAAGGATAAACCTTTTGGTGAAGGTGCAGGTTTAAAAATAGATTACTTGATGAGGAATATTTAATTGGTTGACCGATATTGTTTATTATAACTTGTGATTGTTTATTATAACTAACTAAAAAGTTAGAAAATCTTTAATACCGATATTATAAATGTAAAAATGTGCTCGCTATATTTCTTAGGGATTTTTTTTTCAATTTTTTAAACCTAAATGCAAAATCAAACAATCCCATTGGGGGCTTTTTACTTCTGTTAAAAGGACGGTTTCCATTTTTTTTTTTTTCGCATGCCAAAAGTTTTAAAATTAATCCATACTCGTAAACTCTCACAATTGCATTTTCTATATGCAGAAAAATATTCAAATTTATAAAAAAATTTCCGCATACATTAAAATATAAAACACGATTCTCAAAATATATTTTTTTAAAAAAAATATTTACATTGGAAATCTTAATGCAAAAGTTTCAAAATCTGCAGCGAGACAGATCACTTTAGGTGGACCTTAATTCCTTCCTCGCTGATCTAGATTATTAACAGACTACAGAAGACATTATTTAAATTGTGTGAAGTTATGAAATATTGCAAGTCAGATTTGTACTCACTGACACTGATTACAATAAATTAAATTTAGATGTAGCATAATAGTTGAAATTTGTATCGTATCCCCCTTATTTATGCTAAACATATTCTGTTCGTCTCTAACAGAACCTTACTTTGTTATACCTTTCAGGTTGAGAGCTGGAACTGTGTTCCATAAATTAAAAACTGATTATTATCTTAATTCGATTTCTTGTGACATTTAGGAGATTAATTTATCGATTATGAATTAAACATTGTACTCAGAAGCAAGTCGAGAGCTGTTTGCCAAGTAATTTTGACCCACGATTGAGGAATCTCTATGTGAACCTGGCAGTTCAATATGATTCAATACATCAACATAAATCCACAAGCACTCTGCAGAAATTAATATTTGAATAAATTTCGTATGCGTAATGTCATATATTAAAACACAGTAGAGTCCCCAAAAACTCGGTCTAATGATAACCGAAAGATGGCCGAGTTTGTGAAAATGCTGGGTTATCGAGAATGGAATTAAAAAAGAATACGTTCGAGTGTTTACTCAGAAAATATTGTATTGTACTTGTATGTATTGTTTGCTTAAGACAAACACAGCAGACAATGAACTGTCCAAATACCTTTAAACAAAGGAAAAGTAGACACTTCATGAAGGTATAGAGAGTTTACTACTTGAAAAAATGAAAATTAATGAATAGATAGTGTACAGTAATTTAACTGATCAGACACATTTCAGAAAAATACTTTATGAAGGCATAAAACTGTCTATAATGAAAATTAAGTAGCCGACTTAGCAAAAGGTAGCTACTTTTTTTAAAGAAAAGCGTAATGTCCTGTTGTCTTCCACACTACCCTCTGCGTTTTGCTGCTTCATCACGAAGACGACGAAGGAATAGTAAATTCATTAACGACGCACCTAGTTGTTTAAAATACTAAAATCAATTTCTACCCTTTTAGTCCTCACTATGTAATACTTTAGGAATTTCTATGGTGTCCTGAACTTTAACGTCTTCGTCAATTTCCGGCAAATTTTCATCGACAGCAACAACAATTTCTGCAACGGACAGAATGTCTGTGTAAAAGGAATGCGGGACATTGAACAGGTCTCCTCATATGGATTTTTCGACCATCAAGGGTGTGGTTGAGTTATGCAAACTGCCGGGTTTTCGAATGCCGAGTTTTCGGCTATTGTACTTGTAATTTAATTCTAATTAATCATTGTATTGATACAAAACGTTTTTCGAGAGTTGAGATTACATATTTTTATAAGATCATAAATATTTTCGATACTTTAATAGACATACCGATCAATGCCATTGATAACCTTAAGATCTCTTTCTCTACATAGTTAGCTGACCAGAGAAGCCTAGAAGTGAAGGTCAAGCACACGTGGTCGGTATGTCAGGAAGTTGTGGTGGTATCTCCTTAAGCCAGTAACAGCCTATGGACAGGAGGGATCACTTTTGTCTAGTGGTTATGTTATGGTGGCGGCTAAGGACCCTTGAGTCGCGAGTTCTGTCCTCGGATATTCACATCCAAATTGGTGACCTTGGCTGAATTGAGGAAATTATAAATGCAAATTTCAAGCAGTGTTGCTGTCGTGGTGCCGTCTATCCGCAACAAGAATAGTTAAAGTCGTCTGACCCACTTGACGCATCAACCAAAGCCGTCAGACTCACTTGGCGCGTCAACCAAAGCCATCAAACCCACTTGATGCAGCAACCAAAGTCGTCAGACTCACTTGACGCAACACCACCAAACAACAGCAGCAACTCACACGCTCGCCATAACAACAATCGTTTACCTGTCCACCGATTTACTGGTGGGGGAGTACTGTGGTGGTATTTTCATAAGTTAGTAACAGCCTCCGGGCAGGAGGGATCAGATTTGTCTAGTGGTTATGTTACGCGGCTACAGACCCTTGCGTCGCGTGTTCGTTTCACGAATTCAAGCCCTAGTGCCATTTAAAACCCACCGTGTTGAGGGATTGATGTTCGCTGAGTCAATTAAGAGTCAAAGTCCTCCTGTTGGCGAGCCGTGGAAGTTCAGAGAGAGAGGTTGCCAGTTTTAGTGTCGTCTTCGTCACTTGATCACTTGGCCATGGTTCAGAATTAAAAGGTCCGTCACCAATAGCCCTCCTGTTGCTTTATAGTGCTGATTCCCTTTCACAGTAAAACCTTAACTTTAAATAATTAAAATTTTATATGCTTAGATATTGAAATTTCTTAAATTTCAGAATGAGGATTGGTATCTTTCAAAGCAAAATTACCCTTTAAGTTGTTACTCTAAAGTTATTTAACAGCAAAATGTTATGTTAGGGGTATCTAAAATTGATTATGTTGACATTCCATTACTCAAATATGTAGACAAATGTTTTTTGATGACTTCATTGAGTCAGAAGGTTATTATTCATGAAATAGAATAAGAGAAGCGATCCAATTTTCGCTGAATGGAAAGCCTTCGGAACACTCCAGATAAACACTTGAAGTTCTAATGACCTTTACAAGCGTATTACATTTCATTGAGTAAACATACAGTTAAAAGATCGACGAAGCTTATACATAAAATGAACTGTTTACAAACCTTGTAAGAGAGTTTCGTTACTCCAATATCTTCGTTGTAGACATTCCAATAATATTTCGATAAATTTAGTTAAAGAACTTTCTTAAATAAATAGAGAGTTTGCATAATTCTTTACTTTGTTTTGAAGAAACAGTTAATTATTTAATATTAGGTAAAGCACTTGCACAAACTTTAAATGTACAACAATCAAATTAAAATTTTAAAAGTTCTAAATTATACATGAAATTGCACTAAAAACATTATATTTCAAAGTTCCGGTTTCAAACTTTGTCAACTTAAATAATTTTTACTTACGAGATTCATTCTACATGTTAAACATGAAACGGATACCCAATTCAGATGGAATCAATAGTAAATTAACGTATAGAGTACGTCATTGAAAACTGTAATTTATTATTTGAATCTAGTATATATTTTTTACGAAATATTACATAAATAAACTTTCGAATTTCTTTTCTGGCGTTTTCCTATGAAATGAATTGGAAAAGGTCTTACGATGGCTGGCTCGAAATCTTGATTTTAAAAAAAGCGTGCAAATGGATAACTTTTTTGATATTAAGAGTCAGTTATAATAGAATACATATATAAAACTTTTTAAAGAATATTATTACAAGAAAAAAAATTATTTCAATGCATTTTTTGGCAATAAATGATGAAACAATACATATTTTCAAAAAAATCTCCTTCCGTGATAGTGTGTTGCATATATGTAGCCAGGAACTATCGATACATATAAGGCCTAAACAGGGATTTTTAAAATCCTTGTTTAGGTTAAACTTTCTATCTAAAAAACTATCCTTTTCCAAATATCGTATTTATTCTATTCTACGCCACACCCCAAATTCTCAGCAAATTTTTGTGAAATATGAAAAATAGTGTAAAATGGTTTATCGATACAGTTGTACGGAATTAAAATAAATTTAAAAGGAGAACTAATAAGAAATGAAAAATTAGTAATTTTACCAGCATTAGAAACTTTCAAACACTTACATGAACCTGTAACTACTCTAATTGTCCAATCCAACGAGTTTCTTGTCCTTCGATTCTAAGCCTCACCCGATTTTCTGTAGCATTAACATTGAAAAAGTAGAGCTGCTTAGATTTGAATAAATCGGTATATAATTTAGAAATGGATTTATTGATATTTTAACTTATAAGAGAGTAGAAGAATTTTAACAAAAGAAACATCGGTTATTATTTCAATTGATTGTAAGTTTAAAAACAACGTGTATTTTTCAAAACTTGTATTTAAATCACTGTAGAGAAGTCCTAGCTATACATATGGGTAAAATATTATTATTATAAAAACATTTTCCATTAAAGAAAAATGTTTTGAAATACGTCATTCTTTCTTCCTTTTATTTGCCAAAACATTGCATTCAAATATTTTGTTTTGTATGTATATTCTAATTCAACTGACACTAAATATCCAAAAGTTATTCATTTGTACACTATTTCAAAATTGATTCTGAACGTAGTCAGTCATCTAAACTAAAATTGATACAAATGTATTTATATAAGCATTAAGAAACACTTATGACGGTTAAACACATCAATATTAAGTTTTTTGTATACAAATATAAATAATCATTTGTTAAAAACAATATTTACCATGCTTCGTTTTATATCTAATATCAAGCCTTCCTCTATTTTTTTTTATTTTCCTTTTATATTTTTATTAGTATAAGCTTTATTTTTACTTCTCATATTCAACATTACGATTGGATTTCTAATTTGAGAATTTTATTTGTGATATGTGATTATCTCCGAAAATATATTGAAGTTTTTATATATGTTACAGTTAAATTTTGATATCCGTTATTTCATAGAAGAACTAGGTATTTCATGAAATAACTAGACAAGTCAGTTAAAGTATATAAAATTATTGAATTCTACAATTTCACTAGGTATTCTTCAGAATAACGATTACTTGATAGTTAAAGTATAAAATACGTCACTCGAAAGTTCTTTGAACTGGTTATAGTTGCTTTTAGTCAATTTTGAACCACTTGTAGCTGCTGGCTCGTGTAAAAAAATATGTAACAGTAAAAAGCGTACTTGTTTCAGAAATAGTATACATTGCAACTCAAAGAGTCATCACAGCACAATCCTAGCTCTAATAAATAGCGAAAAGTAAAACAGATGTATTTTCAGAACAGTTTTTCTTCCCAGCATGTATTTCTTTAATGATATATATATATTTAAATATAACTATTTCTACAACATATTCAGCCCCCCCCCCTTTTGTTTTTCGAATATTAGCAATATGAGCAATGATAAATTATATCTCATCTGCTTTTCTTTATTATTAATCAATTAATCATCCGCAATAGGCATAAAACACATTTTTCGAGAGGTTTTAGCTGTTTTTAATCAATTAGTTTATAAAATAACTTCGAAATTGTTTATTTTTCACTCTCTTTTCAACGCTCTATCATTAGTTATTTCATAGAATAACTAAGTAAAGTATGAAAGCTTTCGTCTATTATATACTTTAACTGACTTGTCTAGTTATTCTTGGAATAACTAGTAATTCTATAAAACAACTGAATTATACACTTTAGGTAGCGTGCCTATTAATAGTTGAACTTATATTTCCTTGCCGAAACATAGAAAAATGTCAAAGCTACTGGGTGCTAAGAATAAATCTGACTCATTGACAGAGGAAAGTACCGATGTAATTGATACCGTTACAAATGACGAAATCGGAATCGCTTGCAAGAATCAGAAACTAAGTGTCAATCACGTGCTTTAGAATGATTAATGTTCTGTGAAAGTCAACGGATGGGAAGGGAGAAGTTCGCAGTTTTTATTTTCAAATCACGTGATATAATGTATTACAGGAAAGGGGGGGGGGCGATCAATTTTAATTGATAAAAGAGACTGCGCCAATCTTTGAATTTAATTTGGAGTTCAGATGTGGTCTTTTTCCTGACCAATGTTTTTTTTTTTTTTTTTTTTTTTGACATTTTCTTCTCAGATAAAAAAAAAAAGCAAATGTTTTAGGAGTCCTCATGTGAAGCATATAAAAGGGCCACGTAATTGTATATGATATTGAAATATGAAATGGAGTCAAAAATACATGCAATAAAGTATTTAAAAATTTTAATCGAAGGAATATTATTTTAAAAATAGTGAAGAACAATATTTAGAAAAACCACTGAACAAACAACTGTTTTTGCGCGTTAACCTTAAAACATACTTCATTTTCAGATTATTATTTATAGTCATTTTTGTATTCAATATATTCTTGCAAACACTAATATTTATATAAGTACAATGTATATAAATTAGTTGTTTGAAAATTTTCTGCAATGTTTTCTGTCCTTTGTTTCAAAAATAATATTTCTCTTAAGTTTTTTAACGGATTCATGTCAAAATTTATATCTACTTTTAAACTATAAGTTAATGAATAATGATATTGTTATCTTAATTTGTGTTTTAAAAAAGGACCCAACAAATGATAAGAAAATAGAAAAAATTTTAAATTAAGTTATGAACTTACTATATTAATAATTGGAAGTTCTCAAATGATACTTTTTATTTGACTTCTTTCTTGATATGTTTGCGGGGAAACACACCATAGTGTTGAAAGTGTATATATTAACGTTATAAACATTCTTTTAATTTTTCTCCAGTTTTTTTAGAAATTTTTTCCTTAATTTCTTTTTATAGAAAATTGCTTCTCTATAATAATAATAATATTTTGCCTATATATAGCTAAGATTTCTGTACAGAGACTGAATTAAGACTTTTGAAATATGTAATATAGGAGTGGAGATATTTATTCATGGGTCATTATATCAGGTCAGAGAAATTTTAACAAAAAACGCTGATTATTATTTTGATTGATAGTAATTCTGATAATAACAGGAATTTTTAAAAAATCTTTATTGGGGTTCTGTATAGATGTCCTAATTATATATATATATATATTTGTATACATACACACACACTCATATATATATATATGAGTATATATATATATATATATATATAGTTTCTAATAAATCAGAAAAAATAAAAAATTATTAACATTTTACTAAATACTGTTTAATTCAAAACTACCCAATTAATGTTATTAATAGATATTTAAATAATGATATTCTAAATAGTAAGGATTAAATTTCCATAAATTTAAAAGGTTTATATTATAGATTTATTATTCTTCCTAGATAGTTTTAAATATACCAGTTTCTAGTTTAGATAAAATTACTTATTTAGAATTTATTATAACTTTTAAACCATATTAAGAGTCTCTAAGATAATTGTAGTAGTTTACATTTCTTATTTATTATTTCTATTCTTTTCATACTTTTGCTAAGTGCTATTTTTCAGCCTTTGCTTGTTTTGAAATTGTATTTGGGTCCAGAATCTGGCAATAACTTGTTATTGTACTCAGATTTAGCGGGGCTCTGCATTTCAGTAGGCAATGGTAGTTCCTTTCCATATAATGGATTTAGTTTCTATCATTATTTCCATTGATATTTGCTCGGTATTATTAACAGAAAAAAGGAAGGTTGGCTGCCAAAAACATGTTCACCCACTTTTATACAGAAAGATTTTTTAAGAAATTTTATGTTACTAGCTGTCCTAAGTCAGCAATGTTGATAATCTGAGCATCCATTCTTTTATATTTTACTGTTTTTTTTTTTATATCTCCTTCTAATTTCTGTTGTCTTGTTATCTAGCAATTGATATTCTTTTAATATTAATCATGTTGAATATCTCTCTTGTAGAGAAATTTTGATTATATATATATATATATATATAGTATAATAAAATGAAAAATAACAAGACAAAATTATACAACCAACAAAGCTAAAAGATGGAAACCAGATTCTAAGAAACATAACTATAAAATAAATGGGGGGAATGAATAACATACTAGATTTAAATAAACGTATGTATACCAGGAAACAGAGTTAGAACTTTAAAATGGAAGAAACCAAAAGAGTCTATGGACTAAAATGGAGACCTCTTATGATTTCTAAAGCTGTTGCTGAATTAGGACAAGCAAAATGAGGGTTAAGTATGCTTTACGGATTCACCTACCCCGTACAGCAGAAATTTTCGACATAACAGAAAGAAAGAGCCATGTTGAAAAGTTAGGCCTAAAACTAACACACGTGTAATTGCATCAGACAGTAAAATAAAATTTATATATATGATCTAAAATTAGATCCCTATAAGCCACTTAACTTTTATTTTCCGTTAAATCTTCAAGTCTTAAATTAAACACCCAATTATTTCTCTGACCAGATAATCTAAACAGAACACTTCTAATCCCAGATCATTATTTTTATCGCCCCATATGTCATCCCTAACTTTCAAGTATAACACGTAAAGTAAAAAGGGTACTTAACAGTTCTGGACATAAGAGGTAAAGCCACTTAGACTTCATTGGCGTCCGCGTTCGATTAGTGTAACATGTCTCGATTCTAGCTGAATATAGCCGTTTTAAAAAGGGTTGTGGTTGACTTGAAACATGGCATATTTTTTAAAGATCTTAACGTTCCACCGCTTCTTGATTTCCTTAAAAAACAATCAGAAAATTTTTTTCAACGGTTACCACAGATTCCAAATGAATCCATCAGAGAAATCCCGGCTTATGATAATTTTATCCCTAGCTCTTCTAAGAGACCTAGAGCAGTCTTTAACCACTCATATCAACACTTCCCAGCTTTGAAAAGGATGAGAATGTCTTGATACAAATTAAATTATTTATCACTCATTGTTTTCTTTCGCAAGACTTCATTCACTCTAATTATTACTCCCCTTCATGCAAGCTTTTGCATGCGGTTCGTGTGACAACTTGATCCTATTTTAAACTTCTCCACCTTTTCTTACTTTTTTTCGAAGTGGTTGTTTAAAACTTCCTTTCAATAACCGCACGCAGATATTTAAGAGGTAATGAGTAACGGACTTAAAAATAATATTCTCTTTAATCTTTGATATTAAAGAAATTCCTCCCTTTTCTCCCCTCGTTCCGTCGAGATACGGCAGCCGGTTGAAAGACGGGCGTGGTTGTCAGAGATGTGACGTCATTAACTAAATCAACTGGATGAGTGGTTTCCAACTTACCCCTCCACCAGCGGTGTTGCGCTGTGCTCATTGTAGACTGCTTTATATTCTTATGTGACACTTCAGAAAATTATTCTTATTTTTTTCCTATTTATTATGATGAGTGGATAATAGAGATTTCTCTAAGGTTCCACGTATATGTATAACCATTACCGTTACATGTCATATTTTTAGACTAATAACTAGATATGGTCCTAACTGTATATATAAAATATTATAATTATAGGTGTATTTTTCCTAAAAAGATAATGTTTTAAATATATATGCCATTCCTTCCTTATTTTTAGCAAAAAAATTACGTTTTAATAATTTTTTCTAATAATAATAATTTTAATACATGTTTTATGTATATTCTAATTTAACTGATACTAAATAATAAAAAAATATTCATCTATGCACTCTTTCAAAATCACGGTTCCGAACGTAACCTTAATGTATCTTAAGAGCGAATGTAACATATTAAAAAGTTATTATTTTCGGTGTTTCAGCAGTGTGTAAGGAGAGGGAGGTGAAAAACTTTAAACTACTTAGTCTTCAATTTTCTCAAAGCAATTTATTTAAAGTAAAATATCTTTGTCTTCAGAATTTTTATCTCGAGAACTCTTTCTTTTTCTCACAAATGCTGCTTTATTTATTTGTTGAATTATTACAGCTTTTTCTATTTTTATATGTTCCTCTGTTTACTTATTTTTCTTTCTTTACTAAAATATTTTTAGTTGGTTCCCTTAATTTAAAACTGTATTTACAGTTTCTTTTATTCATTTTATTTCCTGTTCTTTGTGTTTCATGATTTTATTTTATTAATCCTAAGAAAAAAGTGCATATACATATAGAAATTTTCTCTAAATAAAAAGCCAGATCTCGTATTTAAGTTGTCGGAGATTAGAACCCGTGACCTATGGATTCGTAAGCACGTAACATACAACTAGACTAAAATGATCACTCCTGTCCGGAGGCTGTTAATGGCTTATTTAGATACCCCCCTGTACTACCCACCAGCGAACGAACGAGATATTTGTTGTTATGGAGAGCGTGTAAATTGGTATTGTTGAGTCAAGTGAGTCTGACGACTTTGTTTGCTGCATCGAGTGTGTATGACGGCTTTGATTGCTGCGTCAAGTGTGTCTGATGACTTTGTTTTCTGCGTCAAGTGTATCTGATCACTTTGGTTGCTCTTGCGGCGGGTAGATGGTGCCACGACAGCTGCGTGAGGGTTGAGTTTTTCGTACTTCAGCGTCAAGGTTACCAATGAAGGATTAGAACTTGTACCTTCTTATCTGTAAGCAGGTAACATACCACTAGACAAAAGTGATCACTCCTGTCCGGAGAGGCTGTTACTGGCTTATTTAGATACCGCCACAAACCACCACCTTTCGTTCTTTACACGGCTAATTTAATATGATTTACGATAGCTGATTGTAGGGCAAAAGAATGTGGAACAAAAATAATCAAATAACTGCTGGTTTAATTTCTGAGTGCCTTAAATTGTGTTGCCTATAAAATAATTTTTGAAATATTGATCCAAACGTAGAACACGCTCTAAAAGTAATAGAGATCTGAATGTTAACTTAGCTCGGTATCAAGTCCTATATAAATGACTTGCAAACTCAAAACAACAAAATCAGTAATTAAATTAGTAATATACTTCAGTAAGGAGCATGAACTAGGATTTTGAAATATATAATTTAAAAGCATTAAAATTTAAATACATATTCAGCATGTTTTAATGTATCACAGTACAAAAATTTTAACAGAAAACACTGATTAATTTGATTGATAGTAACTGTGAAAATAATATACACTTTCAAAAATTCTATACTTTAGGCTTCGTAGAGAAGTCTTAGCTACGTATATGAAAGAAAATTATTGTTATTATATAAGTAGTTTCCATAAATACTATATTTTGAAAACGTCCTTTTTCTTCATTTTTTTTGCCAAAAAAAATTGCACTAAAATTATTTTTATTATTTAATAATGTTCTTAAACAATTTTATATATGTATTCTAATTAAAGTGACACTAAATATTAAAAAAAAATCCGTATATACGATTTGCAAAATCACAGTTTCGAGCGTAGTTGGATACCTTCAGATACCAAGGTATCCACACGTATACCATATTAGTTATTTTCATCAAAATCTAGATATTTTTCTCAAATTTATGTCTACAGTACTGTAAAATATATTCTCAAGTTGCTGTATACGAACATCAAATATAAAATCCCAACGGCTGCAATTAGCATTTAATGATGAATCTGCATGTCGTGCTATTGTATTAAGATGGTTTAAAGAATTTTGCAGCGGTTGCAATTCCTCTTCAGGATGAAGAACACACGGGAAGGCCGCGGTCGACAGCAATCCTGGACAATGTGTCTACCATACGAAAAATATTAATGAATGATCATCGCTGTACCTACCAAATGATACAGAAGGAACATAAAATTAGATCCGCAGCCCTACCAAAAATTATTCATGAAGAATTACATATGAAAAAAGTAGTTTATCCGTTGGGTTCCCTATAATCTAATTGAGCACCAAAAAGAAGAAAGCGTCAGAATCAGAAAAGAAAACCTTAATTTGCTGAATGATGGTGGCCACCGCATCATTTCTAAAATTGTAAGGATGATAAAAGGTATATATCGATTTTTGACGTTACAACACGTCAAGAAAGCAAAGTGTGGTCTTTGAAGATGATTCCACGCAAGAATGGTGAAAAGACAACGAGCAATGAAAAAAGCAATTATGCCGTTTTCTTTCGAAGTACGAGATTGGTAAAAATCATCAAGTTGAAAGGACAGAAGACAGTAACAGCAAACTGGTATGCCACTAAATGTCTTCCAGAAATTCTACAAGAAGTCAATGTTAGGGGACTAATGCTTCACCGTGACAATGCATCTTCCCATACAGCCGGATAACAGTTGAGTTTCTTAAACAAAAACAAATTAAAGTGATAAAACATCCATTCTATTCTCCGGATTTAGCTATGTGTAAATTTTGGCTATTTTTTAATCTAAAAAAGAACTTACGTAGAGGTCGTTTTCATTCAGCAAAAGAGATTGATGTGGCTGTAAATGCATTTTTTTTATCAATTCTAAGAAATGAAGGGTTTGAGGCACTTAATCGGTGGAAAATTCGTCTATAAAAGTGCATTGATGCTGGAGGAGACTACTTTAAACACTCCTAAAATTTTGTAAGTATAACTTTAAAACCTAGGAGTATCTCAAAAATTTCAGTTACCCTCGTATGTGCTATTTAAAATAAAAATTCTGCAAAGAGCAAAAGTTGGCAACAGTTAATCGCAAGAAATGATTATCTGGAAACACGTGATTGTGCTCATTTTCATGTGACTATGACGTCACATGAATTCAGTCCATTTGCATTGGTTGCCAACTCTCACTTTCAAATATCGATGGAAACACCTGCAAAAGTAGCTAAAAAGTCGCTAATCTCGCTAAAAGTAATAGGTAAAATGTTTTAAAAAGTACATTTCATATTCTATAATACGTTTCGTTACTCGTCATTTTTAAAACCAAATCTTCATAAAATTATACATAATGTCCCAATTTTTCTGCGGACCATCAAAGTTTTTTCACCAATCACCGGTTGGCGACCGCTGTTTTATAGTTTTTAGTTATGATCATAGAATCATGGTTATTGGATAAATTAAATAAATATTTAATTACCACTGATATATAGCATGATGAATCTTTAAACTTGCCACGGAGGTACTATTACCATGGAAAATTTATCATTTTTATTATCATTATAGCAAAATCCCATCTAATGTTTTAAGGTAACTATACCATGCTCTTTGATGTGGGTGAAAAACTCTTTTACAGTTATTATTATTATACTTCTTTCGACAACGACGCAGCAGTAAGGGAATCTTGTCACCCAAAACCTATCCTATCGGTTTACAGTCCATAAAAGCTTTCAAAATAATTAGATGAATGAGACTTGAATTACGAAAAGATTTATGACAGTGGAATTGGCGCTTCGGCTTAGTGGTTATGGTGACGACAATCTTTTGTGTCCTAGGGAACGTAGAAAATTGGAAATAAATCAAAGAGATCTTCAGCCATTCTTTTTTAAAAAATTTAATACTTTTTACACAGCACCGGGTCGGAAATTCTTTTTATCGGTGTAATATACTGATTTTTATTCTTTTTGTTATGATTTTATTTATTGGGAGATATATAGCATAATTTTTTATGATCTTCATTTTTTTTTTCTGTTTATTAATTTCTCGAAGCGTGTTTTCAAGTCAAAGAAAAAAAATGAATTTAAAATTGTATTAAAATTTATAGTGCATAAATTAAACGATGTGTTCTTGCTGTTAACTCATGGATTTTTGCCTGAATCGTAGCTGCTGCTTTTTACAGTGACACAAATATTATTTTTATTAATACTAATATTATTTTTTTAAATGCTTACATTACGTATAGTTTAATTTTCAAAAGAGAAAAACAGTGGGTAAGCCGTTTATGAAATTTAATCGGCATATACACTACTGCCCACCGTAAATACAACACACTGAAGGAAGCACGTAAACAACATGAAATTTACAACATGCATCAGCGGAGGTGAGATATGCAAATGATTAGAAATTCAGCGCAGACACACATCACGCACGCCTGAGGCACCACCTCAAAGCGCTATTTAAGGCTTGGAGATTTCGACGATTTCAAGTTCGGCAATTGTGTTTTTCTTGTGGTTTTTTCAAAAAACGATCAGTTATGACTCGTAGAAAACAGCGACCAGCTTTTGATCAAGTATCCGAGTTCGACAGAGGAAGGATAGTGGCCTACGGAGATTGTGGATTATCTTTCAGGGAAATCCGGTAGTCACGTGTTGGACGAAACCAAACAACTGTAATGCGGATATATGACCGTTGGATGAAGGAGGGTACGTCGGACCGACGTGGTCGATCACATCCACCTCAGTTCACCACTTCACGTGAGGACAGGAAAATTGTGCGCATGGCAATGACGGATCGCTCAGTCCCATCACGAACCATAGCACAGCACATTGAGTCTGCAACGCATCATTCAGTGTCTGCGCGTACCATTCAAAGCCGTTTACGGCAGAGTGGTCTGTCCGCAAGACGTCTATTGCTTGGTCTACCCTTGGCGCAGAGCCACAGACGTCTCTGCCACCAATGGTGCGATGAAATAAGGATGTGGTGGCAGAATGGAATGAAGTTGTCTTTACTGACGAGTCACGCATCTGTCTGCAACACCACGATGGTCGGATTCGAGTCTGGAGACACCGTGGAGAGAGGATGCCGAACAGCTGCGTTATGCACCGCCACACTGGTCCTGCACCGCGTATTACGGTATGCTGTATACTGGATATCACTCTCGCACTCCTCCAGTACGCATTGCCGGTATTTAAAACAGCCAGCGCTACATCTCCGAGGTGTTGGAGCCAGTTGTCCTTCCTTACCTTCAGGACTTGACCACAGCTATTTTTCAACAGGATAATGAGCGACCACACGTGGCACGCATTGTCCAAAGGTTCTTCGTCAATCACCAGATTGAATTGCTTCCCTGGCCGGCTCGCTCTCCGGATATTTCGCCGATAGAAAACATGTGGTCCATGGTTGTTCAACGATTGACCCAGATTACACCCCCAGCTGCCACACCAGATCAACTTTGACAACGGGAGGAAGCTGCTTGGTCTGCTGTACCCCAAGAACACATTCAAAGTCTCTTTGAATCAATGCTGAGGCGTGTGGCAGCGGTGATCTCTAACAATGGCGGCTACTCTGGCTACTGATTCTGGCAGGAACCACACTTCACAGAAGTTTATAAATTTAATCATTTGATACTCGGTCAACATGTTATCTACAAAATAAATTTTGTTGTGCTATCTCTTGTCTTTCTTGGAGTTGCATTTACGGTGGCCAGCAGTGTATGTACTAGCCTTATGTGCCTGCTATTTATCGCCAGATTTTAACTGCATGCCAGAAATTAGTTGGTTAAGATCTTATGAGTTATGGCAACCTATTTGGTAAAATCTCAAAAAAATGACTTAGGTTTTTCTGAATTACCAACAGGTCTCCAATGTCATGTAGAAATTACATAAGTACCATTTATTCATTTTTGACAATATAATATGTAAAGAAGTAGTGTCTTAAATTTTGCACATAATTTCTTTTATTAGTTAAATTACAATGTAATAAAATATGCGATTTTTCTACACTATTAGAATTTTCTATAAAAAGACAATATAATAATTTTCTGCAAAAAGATATTTAAAAGAAAAAGAACAATTTCGTATTGGCTTGTAGATGTATATTATGCAGAGAGATGGATCATTTAATGCTTTCTACAAAACTCAAATTAATTACTGTTTGATACCGTGCAAAAAATACCTCTGCGACCCCCTTCTTTAGAAAAGAATCGTTGTTAATCGTTGTTTTTACGGCAGTGCTTCTCCAACTTTCAATATTTGCGACCCAATATTCAAATTATAATTTTCATTGCCCCCCCCCCTTTATCTCCATACAATAATAATGCATTGAATCCAATAATACTATACTTTGATGCTGAATCTAGAATACGATTCTAACCTCTTAAGTGCCACCGACGTATATATACGTCTCACCCTGCCAAAGCGATATTTCCTCTGACGTATATATACGTCTCGCCCTGCCAAAGCGATATTTTCCTTTGACGTATATATACGTCTTTTCTGTACCCTGCTATCCATAAAATTATTCTGAAGGCCATGGAATGCAATAATAGGGTCTTGACAGTGTGTCCTGTGGCATTGGGAGAGAATTGACTAACTTTTAATTGGCAGTTAAGGGATTAATTTTAAACTGAACAAAAAAATTATCAAGACAAGTATGAATTTTTGTTTTTAGTTTCATATATATTGCAAGAACATGGGGTCACTGGTAATTTTTAAAATTGTTCTTAAATTAGTATTGTTTAGTTAATTATTAAATACATTGTGCATTGATACATTTATAAGTATATTATATCAGTATAAATGTGTATTTATATTTTTTATTATGTCATAATGTATTTTATTATGCTTCATTTCAATAAATTAATAATCTTTTAAAAATAATCTTTTATTTTAGACTTTTTGATATGCTCGTCCCCCCCCCGTAAACTTATCACGCCCCCTAAGGGGGCTCGCCCCCAGTTTGGGAAACGCTGCCTTATGGTCTTTTGAAAAGAATCAATGTTAAAATACCTCTAAGGTCTTTAAAACAGAATCGGTGTTGGATCCAAAATGAATCCTAAAAAATTAGAGATTTTCCTTTTATAGTTATATAATATATATCTTGCACACACAACGTAATGTCACAAAATAAGTTATTAAATTTTTCAAAATTATTTCTTTATTCTTAAGGTATCCGACTACCCTAAAATTGTGAATTTTTCCAAAAGTTGCCAATTTTGTGTGTGCATGTGAATTTATTTCATAGGCCATTTTATTAGCTTTATAAAAATATTATGTTACGTTCACTAGAATAAAAACTACGAGTGTTTTAGTAAGAGCAGATGCCATTACTATAAGCAAGATGTCATACTTTAAAACGCGTTTTACTCGAAATGTATTTTTTTTTAAATGCTCGAACGGGGCCAGTACTTACTCAAAACGTTTTGAAAATAATTAACTGAAATTTATTGTGTATGTTCTGTATATTAGTAGAAGTGTTTTAACCTTCAGATTTATTAATCACCGTTTTATTACAAAATGTATTGTCCCTCATATGAATACAATCTTAGTTTTTTTTAAGCAATTTCATATAACAACAAAAATAAGGTGCTTGAGTTTTTGTAAAAATTAAAATATCTCTTATCCTGAAGGTCACTTTGAAAAGAAATAACATAGCAACACATCAGAATTGAAAAATTGAAATTTGTTCATAAACTTTTGGTACAGAATGGGCCACGTTTAGGTTATTTTTTGTCAATTTTTACCCATTTTAGTAATAATAATTTATTTTTCTCTTCTTAATTTTAGCATATTTTTCGTAAAATGTACTAAATAAATCTAAAAACCACAAAAAAATCCCCATATCTACTTTTTATTAAAAAAAATTTTTGTCGCAAGCAGTCAGATACCTTAAATGATTTTTAATGAATTATTCCGTGATATATTGTAACTAAGTATCACCAAAATATTTTTTAAATAACAGACTATGGCAAAACATTAAGCTTTTTTTTAACTCCTGAGTAATGAGCAGAATATGTTTATATATGCATGATTATCTTATATGAACCTTTCGAGAAATTATATCCTTAATCAAACGTAATGTATGAAGTATTTATTTAGATAATCAAGGAAATGCCTCAAATCAAAGAGTTTATTTCAAGAGCATTTTACCAGTAAAAAGTGTCATCCACAAATTACAAGAAAGTTTAAATTTTTTTATGCGTTTATTGTTCATGGTTGATTTTAATGAAAAATCAGTTAATGATGCAGATGCATTTTAAATTTTTTAAATTCAGATCCATTAAAATTATATGAAAAACAGTTTTTATTGATACTACTAACTAAAAATAACTTCCAACTCTTTAATAACAAATAACAATTTTATATTTTCAACAATTAAATCTAAACTACCTCACACATGCCTCATAACAACCTCACAAACTCTTCCCACAGGCTCTTTCAAACGCTTCTCTCTCTCTCTATCCTCTAATACACATAACTCCCTGGGATTACGGGAGATACAACTGCACAACACCGCTTTTAAACGGTGACGTGTATTACCTTAACGCAATTTTTCACAATTTCACAATCTCTTAAATATATTTCTCTTAACTTTTAAAAGATTATTTTTTGGAAATATAGTTTTAGAGTAAAGGTATTAAAAGTTAGTATTTAATGATGACAACGCGAGAGCGAACACTACACTCTCCAAACTTCCACACCATGCCAACGTGAGGATTTTGAGACTCGACAAGTTTTATATGACAAGTCAGAAGGTCTTAACTGGTACTAACGATGCGGCAGATACAAAGTCAGCTATGATCTCGTAACATTAATCTCTCGGTTACTACAGTTACATTAATTTTGGCACTTACGTATTATCACAATAATCGCCAACTCTATTAATAACTCGCCAAGTAGACTACCCTGATTTCCTATTCGTCGTAAGCGCTGAATTGGCAACCAGGTGTTAAGTTACGATAATACGTAAGTACCTCATTTTTTGTCAAACGAATTCTTGATGATCAATCGTAATAATACAAGGCGATATCCCACCAAAATGTTAGACTGAGTAAAAGTATCCAAGTTAATCTAGTTCATCGTTTGAATATTGAGAATTTTTTTGGCTTTAAGAGCCAAGCTAAAAATTACCAATTGATGTAAGTAAACTATTTAACCAAACTTAAATAAAAGTTAAATACTATACTAACTATTATAAATGTATAAAAGACTTTGTGCTGGTAACTGAATTTGCATAAATTCTACTTAGCACATCAATTAATTAATTTTAAATAGAGTTAAAAAGTTTAAAGTTTTCATTTCATTTTAAACTGAAATGAAAAGCTTCGTTTACAATTATAAAAACAGGAAACATTCTTTCCAAACTTTCTGTAACATCTTTACTTACATATTATTCGCTCATGAAAAAGTTTTCTTCACATTTAAAATGATTTTCGTTTGTTTGTAGTAAACAAACCCTAACAAATTACCGCTGAAAATCCCTATGGTAACATCAAGCTAGTTTAGAAAAGTCACGCACCTAATACTAACGATCTGGAATAACAAATTAGCTTAATTCGAATTTTTTTTACATATTTTAATAAACTTCACGTGAGTATTACAATTTACATGATAATAAGTACCACGCAAATCTTATTTAGATATTTAGTTTTAAAAGGCTGTCAGAATGTACAAGGAAACATTATTCAATGTAGCCTTAATTATTGTAAATAGACTACAGAAACATTTTAAGTTATTATAAAAAGAGATTTTTTACAGTTACGATACTACCAGAGATTTCCACGCAAAATAATGCCGATTTTTGCTCATTAAATAAATGAAAGTGTTCAAAAATATGGTACTTAAGTATTATACCTACCACCCATATCGCCCGTTCTTGAAAATGAGCGGGAAAAAATGATTTCTACTATCAGCTGCATATCGCAGCATTTGGAGTCATATTTTGATTTGACAAAATGGATTGAAGATATAATACGTAAATACCCAAAATATTTACAACATTGTGTAAAAGTTTTAAGTACTTACGTTTTTTTTCCGTCAACCAACTTCGCTAAGCCAAAAGGCATTGCCAAATGCTGCCGTCGTTTCCGCGCATGCGCGGAATAAATTAAGATATAAATTATTTACTCCATTTTAAGCATTCATTACACAAAATTTGTAACAATGTGCTACTTTTGATGAGCAGAGATCAGCTTAGGAAGGTGTTTTCAAAAATCGACCCACAAAAGATTTATGGGGGAGTTATAAAAAAATCTTTTTTATTAGCTGTAGACTTACAAACTTAAAATTTTACAAATATGTTTTTTTTGTTCAGCTGAGATATGCAAAAAGCTTTTTCTTAACACCCTTTTATAAGCTTCACTTGTGTGTAATGGAATCTTTGAACTCAATTTTCACAAACTTTAAAAGGTCAGAATAATTCGAAATTTTGCTCACTTGTCCAGGACCGATGACAATACAATAATTGATAATTTTGTTTCATTGTCCTGATCAGGATCATCAGGATTAACGATTTCCCATTTTCAGATCCCATCCCGTATCTGGTGATTAATTTCAGATCCCATTTCCAGATCTGGTGACTAAAAGATTAAGTTACAACTTAGTTCGATTAACTTATAAAAGGGTGTTTTTTTATTTTTATAAAACTATAATTCATTTTGATCAATTTGAAATTCTCGTAAAATCATCAAAAAACTTCTTTATCCTGCAATCTGTATTGTTTAGTTTTTCAATTCACCCCTGCGAAGAACAGGTATACCAGCTAGTATAATATAATGAATATAGCAGTACTACACAATGTATTTGATCATTAAGTCATCAATACTAAGTTAAGAACAAGTTTAACAATTACTAGTGACCTCATGGGCTTGTGATACACAAAGTTATATGCAAAATTTAATACTTATCTTGATAATTTGTACAGTCCATAATTAAAGTCGTATTGTAGCTTTAGCGTCAAAGTACATTATTATTGAATTCAATACATTATTATTGCATGGAGAGGGGGGTGCCTTGAAAATTATGATTGAAAATTGTGTCGCAAACGTTAAAAGTTTGAGAAGCACTGATGTAGACATTATATTTCTTATTCCGACATTTTGTTAAACCTCGATACAATACAATACGTCTTCCATATTTTTGGAAATATTCCACCACATTCACGTCGGGAAAAATAGGTCCATAATTTTATCATTTTTTATAACAAAATATGAGAAGAATATTACGATTCCTGAACAATTTTATCATTTGTCAAGATGTGAGATTAAAATGATGCAAAAACGGTACAACCTACTGAGAAAAGCTATTATTTTCGAGCAAAATTATCGTGTTTGAACATACGCGGGAATGGTTTTCTCTATTGGCTGCATATCGCAGCATTTGGCTTCATTTTTCGAATTGGTGAAGTTGGGTGACGGTATAATACGTAAGTACTAAGGAGGAACCTCCTTAGTAAAAAATATCAGAGGTCATAGCAATCCAATAATCCTCCTAGCAAATCTCGTCATCAGTGGTATTTGAATCCCGAGCATATAAGCTTCTCTGAAAATGCATCATGCAGAATAATTAGACCTCTACATCGAGTATGTGTGGTGTGGAAGTCAAATAAATAAGATATCATCACATATTTTGTCTTTATCGTTTAACTGTTTTTCAAAACTGCGCGATCCATTGTAAATAGTCTTTTCGTCTTTCTAGAACAATGTTAAGATAAATCAAATCCAATTACAGTTCAAATTAATTGCAACCATTATCTGTTTAATTTTTATTGAAATTAATTTCATTTAACTAAAACATCCAAGTAATCCAAATCAGTAAAGGCATCTATTTTCTTTCATGAAAGAAAATCATCATTTTTTTTTATTGGACATCAGCGTTTCACGGCTATTATATATTTGAGAAAAGAATTTTTTTTAAAAAAAAAATGGACTTTTAGAACTCTGGAGAAATGTGTAGTGTATTTTGATTACTTTGAATAATTAAGCCCTCCCAAAGCTTAATGAGTAATACACTTTCGAATATCCGAAAGTGGAATAACTGGAACGTGCAATATCCAGGAAACTTTTGCCACAAACTTAAGCCTTTTTTAAAATTTTCTTAATCGTATTCTAGTCATGTATTACAGACATCTGCTCCTTAAGGTTTTGTGGGCAGAAGATAACATTTTTTGGAAGAATCTGACTATACGAGGAATGCTTTTTACAACAATGCATCTGCTATAAAATCAATAAGGTCGTTTACAGTAGAAAAATGGTAACAAAATTTTTTCCAGGAAATATAATACGGAATTTCTTGATTTTGAAGACAATACTTCTAAAACATTATGCGTATTGTCTCAAGTACTTCACAAAGTAATAATAGAAGTGAAAATGTTGACAAGAGGAAATAGTGCGTGATTGGTTAACCAAAAACAACAAAGTGTACATTAAATACCGTATAACGATGAAATCGTACAATGCGTTATGGAGACTGTGCAAAAGGAATCAACCCCTAGAAAAAGACCGAAGCAAAATTAGATCATAGTTCTGCGCTAACAAACGTTGAAGTTCTGATTACTAAGAACACCAAGAAGACAGTAACTTTGTGTTGTACAGGAAAATTAGTCGACAGAAATATCTCTACGCTACATCATTAGATGAAAAGTTACTGAAAAATGAGCCAGACGTTTCATTGTTTTATTTGAAGCAGCAATAGTTTAAGTAAACTCTTTAATGCTTTAAATATTGTATTTACTCTATAAATTTCGGTAACATACCACTTAAACCGGGATTTTTCTATCCAGGATTCCTTATTTCTCTTTCATTCTGAATAATGGATTGTTACTGTATCTTTTTTGTATGCTATAGATTAGAGAACGGCAATCTTTAGGGGTGGTATGTTGAATCAGTCGACCAATATGATTCAGGATTCCGCACCGTAGGATATATTTAAAACAATTCGATTTCCACGGCAATAATGCAGAGTTAGGGAAAAGATATCAAAAGAATACAGAGACTTAGGGTTTTACTATGTTTTACTTACACATCAATTATATAAGGATGTTTTTTTACATAAGAATAAATAACATAAAATACACTCAGACACAAAAAATATATGCACCCAGAAGAAATAGAGCTTCTATCACGACATTTGGCAGAAATGTAGTCTGCTAAAGGACATGCAAATGATTAAAATTTCGACGCCCATGAGACAAGGGTAAGCGTTCTATGCGCATAAGAGATGACAATGGGAGAGTGTAAAAACATGATTGTTGGCGCCGTAGGGTTATTCAAACATATCTGTCGACTTGGATGGCCGGTATTGTGACTAGAGCTGCCTCAGAGACGCAATCTGCGACAGCACGAACAATTGTCGGACTTTGAGAGAGGGCGTATAGTAGGCCTCAGAGAAACAGGTTGTTCAAACAGACGTATCGGCGGCCTCCTCAGTATAAGCCATATGGTAATAGCTCAGTATTGGCGACAATGGATCACGGACGGATAATCTACCGTCGTGGAGGGTCAGGGCATATCAGGGATACAAATACCCCCGATGAACGCGTAATCATAACAGCGGTCACGTCCTCTCCAAAACCGTCGCTGGAATAGGTTCGATGACATTTACCACCTTCCCGATACCCGTGGTAACATGGGAAACTATTCGGAGAAAATTGGCCCACACAGGTTTAAGAAGCCGATGACCATTGAGACGCTTACCACTTACCCCATCATGGGCAGTGTTGATTGGATTTTTGCCGACCTCGGGCAAGCTGGAGTGTGACCGACGGGAGATGTGTGATCTTTAGCGATTAATCCTTATTCAGTCTGAATGCTGATGACCGACGCATCCGCAATCGGCCTGATCCAACATTTGTTGTCATAAGGCATACGCCTATTACATATGGTGTGACACTGTGGAGAGTAATTTGATGGCGCACACGATGCCCTCTAGTCGTCTTTCAACGTACTTTGACGGCACGCAGTTATGTGGACGAGATTTTAACGCCAGTCAAACTGCTTATATCAAGTCGCCTAGGTGCTATTTATTAGCAAGGCAACGCTCGTCCACATACTGCGCGACTGTCCCAACATTATCTTTAAGGATATGAAGTAATCCCTTGACCTGCTAGTTCACCAGAGCTTTCGCCAAAATAACACGTCTTGGACGTGCTTTGAAAGCAACTGCAGCACTCTGTTAAATTAACTGCCCTGTTGCAAAGTTTATGGCATAATTTTCTGCAGGAGATCATCAATGACTTCATGTTTCGATGTCATGCCTTATTTCGGCTTTTATAATTGCCAGAGGTGTATTTACTACCTACTGATTTGTAGCCTTTTACATGCCATATCTTCTATTCTTCTAAATTAGTAATCATTTGCTTATCTCCTCATACATTACATACAGGTTAAGTTTCGTAATAGTAGCTCCTTTCCTTTTGGGAGCATAGATTTTTTTGTGACAGAGTGTTTAAGTATTCCTTTAACATAATTGAAAAAATGAAAATTGTGCATGCATTATGTTTTTTGCTTCTTTTAAACATATTTATTGAAATAAGAAATAAGCAACTTAAAATATAAATATTTCTTCCATATAGTTAAAGTTTCGCGTGCCAAATCTGGCACGCGTGTTGTAGGTTGTCGCGCTCTCTGTAAATTATTAAAAAATCTCATAAAGAAAGTATTGTAAAGTTTTTTAAGGACAACAATCATTTTATGAAAAAATTTATATTTAGTTTTGGATTTAACTTTTAATGAATCAATTGTTATGAGTATGGATGAACGGATAATACATGTATTAGGAAATTTGGCTGTATTCTATTGATACATCCATATAGAGTTCATTGATTCCCATAAATCAAAATATAAACTACAAAAAAAAATACTTCTTCATAATAACTTTAATTTTTTCGCACACACAGGAGGGCAAATAATAGTCAGTCTCCATATTAAAAGAATAGCTTAAGATAAAAAGAATAATTTAATAGAAAGGATAGATATGCGAATTGCAACTGAATAACGAAAAACTGAATATTATCTTAAATTCAGTAATTCGAGAATTCCACTTAATCTATGTATTCCAAATTAAATCAGCATAAAAATACAATAGTGGTTATCCGTTCTTTTTTAAAGAAGCAGAATTTTTAGCATCAATAATTGCTCTCTCTCTCTTCTGCATCCAAGTACGCCGTTATATGCTAAACAAGAAAACTTACTTTCGTCAATTCTCGTATATTTATATAAGCAACTTTGAAATTAATTGATCATTGGCTCATTCAAACAAATATTATTCTTTACGAAAAGAAGAAATTATGATACTTAGTATATACAAAATGACAGTTTAACTAAATTTAAATACGATTATACTCCTCATCTATTTCTTTTATAAGCAATCATGTCTGGAACTATATTATCACGTTGATTAGCAGAGAGAAATTCTAAAAATATATCGTGAAATTAGGAATTAGTTTAGAAAATAGGGTTAACTTTTATTTCCCACCTTGCTTAACAACAATTAAAAATTCATACACGATGAAAATAGCTTATATACTTTATATATTCTTTTAAAAATAAAGCTTAGTGTATTTATTTTTTATACGATCAACTAATATAAATTTTAAAATATAAACTTAAATTCTTCCATCATTTAATTTTTACATTCTAACACGAGAAATTTTATTGAATAAATCTAGTACACACACACACACACTAACTATTCGATAAAAGTATATTAAGTCTGACACTTCTCATGGAAGTAAAACTTTCATCCAAACTCTACCGAGCTAAATCATGAATAATTTCTCGTATTTGCATAACTTATCTTTCAAAAATGATAAAATATTTTAATTTTTCAGGACGGGCAAAAGAGTTCAGGAGGAACGAATTCTGGAATCACGCCATCCCGTTTATAGCAATTAATCAAAAAAAGACCAAAGTTTTACGTGTCATTCATCGTTATAAAATTTCCAATCACTTTCAAGGTGAAACTTCTACTTAATACCCTAGTAAATTGGAATTAATGTACTAGACACATGATTTGTAGGTCGTTAGTTTGACGTACTGGGCTTTCATTGAAAACTTTGCTAATCTGAATTTTTGCCCTGCTATTTTAAAGAAAAATTACTGTTTTGAATTGAGTGGTTGTCAACTTCTATGGTTTTGTGATTGAGCATTTGATTAAAAGTTACTCTCGCAGAAATTAATGTCTCATTTTGATATTTTTATATTCATATTATTTCTAAGTATAAGTCTTGTAAACAGCCTGTATTTAATATTTTCTCATTCAGCCGTTTATTTTCTGAAAGATTGAAATTTCAAGATGACGTAATGAGAGTTGAAAGAGAGCAAGGTACCTAAATATATATATATATAAAATCATCTTCATCACTTCTTCGTGGTACGTAATTACAAGGCTCGTTACCAATATAGCTCTCATATTCTTTCTAAGGGCAAAATTATTAAATAAATCTCAGTCATTGAACATGCAGGAAGTGTAATAAACATGTAACGGAATATCGGTAGTTTTGATGGATGTTTATGGAAGTGAATTGGAATATTAATTTGGCGATAAAATGCATTTGGCGACTTTGTATTCAAATCTTCATTATGGGAACTATTGAAGTGGATTCCAATCCAGAAGGACAGAACCCGCGACCTTCGATTCTGTAAGCACGTGACATATCACTAGACAAAAATTATCACTTCAGTTCAATGACTTTTCCTGACTTATATAGATGGTACCGCTACACACTCCCCCACCAGTGAGTTGGTGGATAGACGAGCGAATGATATAGTTGATATGGCAAGCGCGTGAGTTACTGCTGTTTATTGGAGGAGTTGCTTCAAGTGAGTCTTACGACTTTTGCTGCGTCAAGTGAGTTTGAAGAGATTTTTTGGCTGCGTCAAGTAAGTCTGACGAGTTTTTTGTTGCCCTTCTTGCGGGTAGATGGTGCCATGATAGTTCAGAAGGTTATCCTGCTTCTTAATTCAGCAAGGGTCACCAATGAAGTGGATGCCTATCCGGAAGGACAGAAGCCGCGACCTTTGGTTCTATAAGCACGTAACATACCCTAGACCAAAATGTTCACTTCAGTCCAAGGGTTATTACTGGTTTATATAGATGATACCGCTACACTATCATAGAGTAAAAAACTGAATTGATTGGACTTCTAATTACGTGATACAATAAGAAATTTGGTGAAACAGATATCAGCCATAGTTTCACTAATTTGATATTCCATTAGAATTTCAATCAATATAACTTTGCCCAGAAAAAAGGAATAGTTTAAAAAATCAATTTAAAGTATTTTAGTTTAATTCAAAATATTATAATATAAAATATAATTTTATTAACAAATAATAAATAATTAATGTCTTAGTAATAATATACAAAGAATATCTCTTGTTTCATTTGTAATCTTAATTTTAATCTTTTTTTCTTAGTAGAGGAATTTTTTGGATTGAGTGAAAGTTAACCGAGACTAAAGCACTGATTTTCATTAATTTTTTGAAAAGTATGATAAAAATAATTACAATTTCATTCCCTCCCCCTCATTTCTTAGTTCACATTTCCCCAATCCCTGCAAATTGGTTCATAATTAGATAACCTTATTGTTTTATTCATTACAGTTTTTAATGAGCAGAAGAATTAATTGTAAATGTGAAAAACTTTTCAGATCTTATTATTCATAAAGTTTCGCACAATAGAGACTGATAAATGAATCAAAACTCTTTCAAATTCTATTCCCTCCAATTTAGAAAAATTAGTTTTATTTTAATATTTTTTTTATTTTTAAGGGGGTTACCCTTGTCCACTTAACGTTGGACCAGCCCCCATTGTACAAATTATACAATTATTCACAATCATTGCTCAAATTGTAAAATTAAAATTTACATGTATTTTGTAGTTCTATTTATTTCTTCCTTTTTCGCAAAATTTGTTCTTGTTCCTCCTCTTCAGTTAAATTCATCACTGAATCTGCATCGTCCAACACTTCATTGATAAGTTTCTCAGATAAACCTGTAGCTCTTGCAGCTTTTTTTTTCTAGAGAGTTGAGTATTTAGATCCGTTGATTGTTAATAAGTCTTCGTACTAGACAACGCCTTTAGTCTCACTTAAATATTCCAGTCCAGGCAATCGTTGCGAGAGTTTGTATTAATGTACTACATCATATGAAGCGAAGCACATGGTTACCAATTCAGCACGTACGAAACATGCGATATCGGAGTTGCCCACTTGGCGAGTTATCTTGAAAGTTGACATTGATGCGATAGAACGTAATAAATTTATTAAAGCCTCACGAAAAACTTTTTAATATATATATAGAGAAAAAAGTTGCCTTGAGTTTTCTGGAGATTACAGGAAGTTAAATATATTTTTATTTTGGAATTGAGTTGATTGTTTGTTACTCCGTACTTTTTTTTCCTAAGCAACTTGAAGGCTATTGCCAACAAACCTCATAATTGTGAACCATGGTGAAATGGCAATAACAACACGTGTTTTAAGAACCCGATCGTAAGTTTTTACATTATGGCATCGTGAGGATCTTGAGCTTCGGCAGATTTACGTACATCAGTCCCTTCACGCGATTGAGTTTTAGCAATATCAGAGCTCAAACTCATGAAAAAATAATGTTTACTAGTCGCAACCATGACCACTTTTTTCGGAAATTTTTATTTTGGAATTCTCCAAAAAAGGAAAAGGCAAAATGAAAATAAGAGATACTCTTTTATCAATACAAGCGTCATCTTCATCATCTGACCTATACCGCCAGTAAATATGTGCCATGTAGAGGGCATAGACCTTCATTTATTTGCCGAAATATGCTCAAGAGCTAAATCTACTATCTATTATTCATTCTTCTTAGCATTTTTCTTGAAAATAGGGGCACATGACATAAAAGAGCTATTGTTTTTGAGGAGCATCGTGTCCAGCAGATTGCAATACTAACTCCTTAACTGGTTTGCCAGTACACCTTATTGACTGCCGAAATTTAACCGCAACTGGTTTTTCTGTACCTGTACGGGCACTGATATTTTCTTTTTTTTTAATCTTTGCCTGCCCATGAAGGAAGTGAAGTGCTTCTCATCCGGAATTTTCTTTGTGTGTGGTGAAGTTAAGAATTTAAATTCTTGGAAAACTTTCGATGAAAAACATGGATAGGCAAGACAATGGGCACTTTGTTGCTTGAGAATAAATGAATATGAAAAGATATTTAAAAAAAGGCGATATATTACTGTCCCTATTGCAATGTAAGATTTAGTATTACACCTTGCTTCAAATTGTGTGTGTATACATATGTGCACAAAAATAAAACTCTCAACCGTTTGAAAAAGAGGCACAAACATGCAAATTTTTTGCAAGTGTGAGAGAAATACTTATAAGATATATGAAACAGTCTTCATAGCATGCAGAGTGTTCCTATAAGAAACAAACCTTTAAGGGTTTTTGTGTTCCACAATTATAAAATAAAAAATAATGTAAAAAATTTTAAAACTTAAAATTAAAATAAATTTTTCCATTTTTTTCCATTCTATTATGAATATTGTGCTTAGTAAAATGTAATAAAAAATGTGCTCTTTTTAAAGCATTTTGGTAAAAAAAAATTGACCGGTTAAGGCGTTAAGACTCCTAAGTAGTTACTTGGAAGTCCCAAAAATCGGATCAAAGGAATAAGAGAAGATAATTAGCATTGCAAAAGTTTTATTAGCTGTATAATTATCTTTTTAAAAGTTCTGTGAATGGTATCGTGTAAAATAATTTTTTAAACAGAGATTTGTAGTTTTTTTACTCCTTTTTCTAAGAAACTACTTAAGATTGAAAAATTATTCCATGCAGATTTTCTTTTTAAGATTTCTTATTTATTAAAAGAGTTTTTTTTAAGCGCATTATATTTTCTTAAGGCATCATTTCGTTTTTTATTATCACTTTAACATTCTCTGTTCTATTTTTTACTCAATTTTCAGCAAAATGCATTAATTAAAACATATATTCGCAAATTTATAATTTTTTTGTACTTTTGTTGGAGTGAATGTTACAGGATTATTATAATAGAGAACAAAATAATGATAATATGCTTTCATCACAAATAACTTTGGAAAAATATTATTTCTTGAATCTATAAGATTTTCGCAATTTTTCTCTCAAAGATTTCTTGAGTTTTTTCTAGAAAAACGTGTCATTTTTTCATTATTGAATTATGTTGAATCGGATAAATAAGATGGAAATAAGGAGAGTTACATAAGTATGTTTGAAATCAAAATTTTCATCTTCTCAAGACCTTTTCTCCGTTTGGTTTCATCTTTAAAGTGTTTTTAAACAACAACAAAAAAGAAATTTGTATTATTATAAGTACTTTGTGAAGTATACGTTAGAGGTTTATTCTAGAAGACTATATATGGAAGGAATTATATGAACTGTTCCAGATTACAACGAAATCAGAGATTGCTCCAGTGATACTACAGTAATACTTTAGATAAATTAAGCGCATTGGCTTATTTCCGCGCTTTGTTCATTCGCATATCACCACCGACACTTGGATAATCCAACGATATGAAAACGAATTTTCGGAAGAATTGAGGTGAAGCAGCCTCAAATACATATTGGTAAAACTTTAATGTAATGCTCAGAATTGTTTATAACTCCTGAATATAACTTAATGTAGATCCTTTAATAGTAGGCAGGGACAAAGCCTATCAACAGACACGACGTGTTAATGAATATCGATATTTCTTCTTTACAGCAAATGTATCAGGAGGGCAAAAATATCTCAGTTGTCTAGTGAGCTTCATGTGAGTGCAGGAACCCAAGTTACAAGGTATATTGCTTACAGAAGATTCCAAGTCTATTGCTTAACAGGAAAAGTTTGTTCGAAGAATATCTGCTGTTGGTGTTCAACTCACTTCTAAATACAGAAGACACCGTGTAGAAATTATGGACTTCGGTTGAGAGACCATTCTATTAACTGATAAGTTTATATTCAGGCTAATAATGCTTTCCCGACTTCCACCTATGTGAAGAAAAGCATGACCCCTTCTATGTCCTCCATCATCCAAGAAAGAGACTGGTTTGATAAAGAAGGTTTGAGAGAGAGAGATGCTTGGCAAGCGTCAAGCTTCATCCAGGTTGGCCAAGCTTCATGTTGATCGTCGAAGAGATCTCCATGTTTTTGAGAAAGGTTCTGTGATTTCTGGGTGGTATAGGGATGAAGTCTTGAGCCTTATGTTCATGTTATCGGGGATGTACTTCACCCGATTTCATTTTTAGGGATGACAGCAATCGTCTTCATACGACTCACATAGCATAGTCGATTAATTTTTTGAAAGTGAGGATATTCATTGGATGGAATAGCCAAACAGACTCCTAACTTCAATAATATTGAGAATTTTTCGGATGGTGTTAGAAGAGCAAATTTTATCGGCATGACTGACCCTAAGATCATACATATATTAGTACATGAAAATAGAAGTCATGGAGGAATGAGACAGATTGCCATTGAAATTCATAAACTGATCATTCATCGTTTTCCTCCCACTGCAGGATCAACTTCATGTTATGAAGCTAATTATTTCTCAGTAGTCCCTTGTTTTCTCGTGAAAAAGTATCCAGACGAGAACAATACCCGCACATAAATTCTGGAGAAAGTCAGTCTTGGACCTGACTTTGACTTTGGTCAAGGCTTATGAGCAATTGACAAAGATCTCTCATCAATCTCTGCCATAAGTTCCTGTCACGAGGGGCAACAAGGGATCAATAGATGGATAATAATCTCGGCTACGTCGAACAGAAACCATTCTATATATCTCCTGCCTTTCTTTGAAGGCGTGGCATTATCCACTTTTAAAGAGACATGAAATGGCGAAACCACAGTCTCACTTACAGACCTGACTAGACCAGAATATTGTCTCATCCTCGAGTTTTGAACCAATAACAAACTTTGAGACCTGCACTATGTACGCACAATACTTTTACGCAGCCCTCGCATTGGTGACCAGCTCTGGCGTAACATTAGAGATCCGCGCCCCGGCATGAATTTATGCTGTAAAACAAAACGAAAAGAAAATTTTAAAGGAAATCGCGCACCTCCTGTTAACACAGGGATTACCAACCCGCGGCACGCGTGCTACAATGTGGCATGACGGAGTTGTAACAGTGGCACGCGAAGACTTATTGAAAAACTAAAACATTTGAAAAGATAATAATAAATAACAATTTTTTATATTTTATTGAAATGCGTTTGTCTCAGATGAAAAAAAAATCTTCAAAATTTGTTTCAAACACACTTAATCGATTGAATTAAAATAGAACATTTTCAATCAAATATTAGTCCTTTATCATTGCATGCGCTGTCTTTTCAAAAGAAGTGCACTCGCGAGGTTTTGGAATAGGAAGGAACGTGTGTGGGGTTTAAATATCTGGAAGAAAACAATGAACTAACTCCCCAGTGAATGCTCGCTACTTAAGAATGAAGATTAAACACGGGATTTAGCTATTGTTACTATTATGGGTTATAAAAATAATTCAAATTTAAGATTACGGTGAAAGATTGTATTTTTTCAACCTTAATTAATCGTATATCTTCTTATATGAACAAACCTTTGCTCTTTTGGCTGGATTTTGTGAAAAAGATTAGCACGTTCACATTAATGCAGGAATTATGATCGGAGTTATGATAGATTTTAAAATTTTCTACCCATTTCATAGGATTAATTCAGTGCTAGGTTTGACGATTTCAAGATTAAAAAAAATTGCTGATCTTTTCAAATGTCCTTTTTCACTTTCTCTGCAAGATGTTAATTGTAACCCAGCTGAAATACAAATCACAGTTATTGACCTACAACACCACAATAAATTTTTAAGAAATATTTTTAAAACTTAAAAAAATCTTACATAATAAGCTTAAAATAACATTTTTGGCGTTTTCATATATATATATATATATTTGTTTGTTGGAGAATAGGAAGTGGCACGCGTAATTTTTTTTTATCGGGAAGTGGCACACTTCTCAAAAAGGTTGGCCACCCCTGTGTTAACCCTTCCCCCCCCCTTTTTGAAAAACTTTTTTAGACTTACCTGCTCTAATGAACCGTACACAATAATGCGCGTATTTTTTTTAAAATTTTATATCAAGTCCTGTGAATATATTGTTTGATTAAAATGTCTTATACTTCCGGAAACATTCAACCAAAAAAATCAATGATCTCTAGCTTTTAGCATTAGTGTATCTTATACATAATAAAATGTAAACATTACAAGTAATATGCAACACTCGCATAATCTCAAAGTACTTCTCAGTTCAAGATGATGTCATGATAATTTATTAACCAGAATATGAAGCAATGCAACATCATCGTGTGAAGTAACACGGAAATTTATAAAACTGCATTCCATTCAAACATGGTCATGGTAACTTGGTGGTTGTGGTCACAAACTCGAGACCGGCGTATCACGAGTTCGAGTTCTGACGCCACTGAAGATTCACCGTGTAGAGCGGGCTGAGGCACGTTAAAGCTTTTGTACCTCAAAATTCTCCCGCTGGAGTGGATTGGAGAAGGGGATGCCAGCTCAGGTATCGTCTTCAGCACTTGGCGTGGACTCAAAATTATGAGGTCCGTCACCAATAGACCTCCTGTTTCTTCATAGTGCGAGGTCAATAAAATATCTCTCTGTGTTCAAGCATAATCCTCATCATCTGACTTCGATTCAAAGTAACTTAATCAATCAGAAACAAATTGAATTCATCAAGTGAATAAATAATCCATCAACTGAGCTTAGATCAATCTAGTTTAATGAGTCAACAAGATCAGATCGTGTGGAACAACCTGAAAACTTGTAAAGCAAGACTATATTCGAGTACAGCATTATCATTAAATTATGGTTTGAAATAACTAGATCAAACGCTAGTTATGTAAATTTTCCTAATCAGACTGGTATAAGTTGTGCTGATCAATCACCGGTTACAAATTATGCTGATTAATCTTCGATTACAAATTTTGTGTTGCTTGTTAAATTCGAATAAATCTGAGTAACTTTTTAATGTTCTAATATCTTAATAATAAATTCAAAATCTAAAGACTATACTATTATTATTTTAAGAATATACTATTTTTATATTACTATTATTATTATACTTTACTATTTATTATTTTAAGACTTTGATTAAAAATTATTTCACAAGAAATCTCAATTGGAAAAACATTAAGATATTGTTGATTTATTCATAAGTTTTAAAAGTCCTTTTAATTTATTTTAAACTGTATTTTGAATGATACCAGCTGTTAATCAAGGAAAATAATTAAATGGGATACTAAATTTATCACAGTCAATTATTGTAGAAGGAAGTAGCATTTTTAAAATCACTTCCTGAAATGTTAAATTTTTCTTTAAAAAATTAAGTGGTTAACTTTTTGAGGCATTTTGAGCAACAAAAGCTGTTTTATATTATACTCATACTAAAAGGGCAACCAAAAATTTGCGAAAACCTTTAAATCAAAGATTTTCTTTATACATCGTACTCTATGTCCTCTCTGAAGCCTTATAAAATATTTCGACCGTTTAGTTATTTGAAAAATTCGACCATTATGTTGAAATAAAAAAGAATAAACCATTAGCGGAAGAAAGCAAAATCGTTTTCGTTTTTTTATTGATTGTCAATTCTACAATTGATGTTGCCAATTTGAAGAGTAAGAAAGAAATTGATGGACAGAAAAGTTCGATATATATATACACTAGTTATTAATTTTTTAAAAATGTGCATTTGCTGCTATTTCGTAGCAGAAATATATATTTCTGATAGTTAAGTAATTAGTTTGAAATAAATATCTATTACAAAATGAAATTTTTTCACTTTACAATTTTGTCTTACCACTTAAAAGGGATGTTGAGTTCTACAAAAAGAAGAAATATATAAATCCATGCTGACTGATAAAAAAAAAGCGTTTCATAAAAAAAAATGCTTACTCATCAAAAATTTACAATCATCTTGGTTCCGAAATCCAAAAACTAATAATTCAGCTTTTCGCGAAATATTTTTCCTTTCCTTTGTTTCTCTAACAACAGTAATATTGCATTTTTCTGTTTTTCTTCATCAAGTACTCACGAGTTAAAAGATAGTAGAAACAGAAAACAAAATTGTGAGAACGGTCGAAGAAACACGAAAAAAGTTCTTGTCGAGAAGGCTGTGACAGTAAAATTCCCTTTATGGGGAATAAGAAATAAAAGATTTATATGAAAAGCAAAAGTGAAAAATGCTTGCTAGAAAGTGACAAACTTTATGTTGGCTCCTTGCCAAATACTCATGGTCACTGCAACACATTTCAGAGGGGAATGCATTATGATTGACCACTAAGAAGAAAAATGTTTATTGGTGTAAGTTTACATTAAAGGGTTTATTTATCTAAAAAAATGTTCTTTTACTGTTTTTATCGTATTCGCTAACTTTAAAAAATACACTCATGTTTGTGATTTAAATATATTGAGGATTGAAAAATAAAATTCATGTTTCTTCCAGACAATAACGTTTCATAGTTGGGGAGATCAAGATTTTAAGGAGGGAAAAAATATTATTAATCTATGCAGAAAAGATGTTCTATGGTGTAGAGATTAAGAGAAAAATAATTTTCAAAATTTAATATTGCCACAAAAGGGGTTGAATTTTCGGAAAAAAAAAGGAAAAAGACTTTATTTTGGTTGGATTATTTTAGACTCACAAAAAAAATTGTCCTACAATATAAATAACCAAAGTGATGATTACTGATAAGTGAATAATGAGTAGTGCAAGGTATATTGCAACATTTCATATATAATCCCAGCTTTCTCCCCATACCGTCCAATTAGTCTGATCCAAGCTTTTTCCGTCTTCTGTTTTATCGCGCACGGTCAGTGTTCAACAGTATATGTTTTTTTTTTAAATAAAATTTAATACTGAAAAAGCTACAAAATGGACATGGTATTTTTTTCTTGTAACTATTTAGTATATGACCTCTCATCGCAGTAAATGTTAAAAAGTACTAAAATGCCTGTTTTTCTTTAACAAAAAATTACTTTGACTTTTTACCATGAAAAAGTTCCAATACCTAAACTTCATTCCATGGCAGTATTTACATATAAATTAATTTTTTATTTTATTTTTTCCTTCATCTGTATACCAGTTTTTCCGTGTTGATAGGTTTTGAAATTCTGAAGAAAAAGAAGAAGAAACGCGATTCATCCTATTTTATAGTAGATTTCTTTGAGTTAAACCTTCGTCTCTCCTTTTCGTAAGGTCATTGAACTACAGCCAGCAATTTTCTCTCATGTTTAAATGATTAGATATATATTGGAGCTGATATTTCACTCTCAGCAACGTCTTGGCTTAACGATGTGTCAGATTATACAAAAATAAACGTAAAACGAAGTGCATGTAAATACTTAATTAGATTGAAAATTTATTTTTGTAGTTTTCAATTTATAAATTCTCATTCCTTTTTGTTCAACTTTCTATATTATCACGTACAAAAATCTTCATTTTGAGTCTTGCATTAATATTTTAATATTAAATAATATTAGGCATTAAAAAACTGAAAAATTTCCTACATGAACCAATTATAAAACATGCAATGCTATCTGTTAGACAATCTCCGAAAATAAAACAGTTAGTATATACATTGAGGGCTTCTTTAAAATTCTAAGAAGTTTATTCAAGAAATAATTTTATAATGCAAAAATTTAAATAATTTCTGTCGTAATTTAATAAACTTTTTATGAATTTTTAATTATCTTTTTATGATTTTTTTATGAAATAACTTTTTATTTGGTTTCTTAAATAAAATTTTTAAACTATTTCACAAATATGTTTTTAAAATATTTTTGCATATTTTTGCTTACAAAATTTTAAATCTTAGTTACAAGATACATGCTGTACATAAATACACTGGTGTCCAAAAGTTAAGCATAATTGATAATTAAGTGAATAGAGAAAGAACTGTAAATCAGAATGGCGGGAAACGTGATATGCGAGAGTAAAATGGTTATAAAATAAAGAAACAAATAAAAAAAAAGATAATAATTAATTTTATTATCCAAAATAGCAGTATGAAAGAAAACTGAGCATAGCAAGGATTCACACTTTAAAGAAAAAATGAAAGAAAACATTAAATAAAATACTGATGCTGCAGTTTAATAAGGCGTGTGGTCACCTCTGACAGCCAGGCACGCTGCACAGCGCTTTACCATACTTGCTATGAGATGATGAATGAATTGTGGGCTCAAACGGTTCCAAGCTCCTTGGAGAGCTCTCTTCAGTTCTGTAACGGAGCTTGGTGGGTGCGAAAGAGCTGCAATTTGTCTCCCGAGCATATCCCATACATACTCGATAGGATTTAAATCAGGGGAGTTCGCAGGCCACGACATGCGATGGATATTTTCCGTTTCAAGGAAGTCATCAATCAGCACCGCTCGGTGACATGGCGCATTATCATCCATGAATATGAAGTCATTACCGACAGCACCTCGAAACAAGCGAACATAAGGCTCAAGAACTTCGTCTCTGTATCTTTGAGCAGTCACAGACCCCGTGTCAAAGAAATGGAGGTCTGTGCGGCCGTCCATCATGATGCCGTCCTATACCATTACTCCCCTTGATGAAAATGATGTCGTTCCGTTATGTTTCTTGGTTCGAAACGTGTTCCACGTTCTCTCTATATCGTTACCCGCCGAGAATCACTACTCAGACTAAACCGGGACTCGTCATGAACATCACATTGGCCGACTCTCCCACACTCCAATGTTGATGTTTCAAACTCCAGTTCAAACGAGCGCGTTTATGCGCAGACGTGAGGGGAATGCAAACTGCTGGTTTTCGGGCATACAGGCCAGCATGATTGAGTCTCCTGTAAACAGTTTGTCTGGAAATTCGTATTCCTGTGGCGACTGTGATCGCCGAACCCAGTGCTCTGGCAGTACTGCCCCTCTGACGTCGCACACTTATTACAAGATATCGGTCTTGGCGAGGGGTTGTGACTCTTGGTCGACCTGATACTGGTTGTCGGGTAACACCTCCCGTTCTTTGAAACCTCTGCCACAGTCTTGAGATCACAGACTGGTCCACATTCAGAATTCGAGACACTTCGGTTTGTGATCGTGATGATTCCAGCATTCCAACGATTCTTCCTTTCGTAAACACTACTTATTACGTCTTTGTGCCATCATTCACCTTGTTTGATGGTTAACAACGTTCCTTCGCCCAGCAGTTGCACGAAACTTGTCTGAACTGCCTATGCTGCGTGAATTGGTTTTCTCCGCGTTCCGATATGCGCCGGTGTTTCACGCAGGACGTAGTCGACTGAAATGTTTAGCATAAACCCAATGTTTCTTCTTCCCCAAGTTAATATCCGCAAGAAATTTGGAATAATTTTACGAATATTTACTCCATGTTTTTCGTATTTTACGATTTATGCTTAACTTTTGGACACCAGTGTATGTTCTAAACTATTTGTCAGCAAACGAAATTTTTAAACAAAACTTTTAAAAAGTTCAATTAATTTTTAAAATTTTTAAATGCTTAAAATTATAATAAAAAAGAGAGAACACCTTTTAAGTTAATTTTAAAAACGCCACATATAATTAAGTTATTCACTTTTTCTGAAAATTTTCTCAACGTTTCCATAAAAAGATAAATCAAATTTTGTACTGCTCAAAAGTATAACTGAGAAGTTTTTCCTTAAATTTTAGATATTTTCATTGTAAAACTATCTAAAAGTAAGTTCTAAATAAGTATTTATATAGGTTTAACGATAAAGACTGGAATGTTTTACACATTTTCTTAAAAATCATTTGTTTTAACATTATTTTTAAAGCATCGCATTAGTTGTATTTCAAAAGTAAATGTGTCAAAATTTTATTTAATAGTTTTTAAAATTTTAGAAAAAAAAACTCAATAAAGAGGGAAACTTTCAAATTTTTTTTAAAGAAGGTTAAACATTAAATTTATTTTGAAATTTTTGCACATTTTTGCATTAGGGAATATTACAGTTAAAGATTGTATTGTGTTTTCAATTTTATACATAAAATGCAGTGATTACTTTTTTTATTATCTACTATTTCATTTAAGCGAATCTAGTTTTCAGCTTTTGCATAAAAAAATACTAAAATTCCTAGCTTCATTTATCAAAGGACAAGAATAATAATAATGTTCTCATTGAACAAAAAATATATCATAGCGCAGTTTTTGACTGAGAGTATATTTCTCTTTAAAAAAAGGAATTTGATATATAATTTCATAAAGTTATAATATTCTCTCGCAAAATAAAGAGTTCGATTCACTTGAATTCCCTTTTTGTTGATGTTGTAACGGACAAAGGAGAAGATACAGATTCGTATCTTATCGATTTGATATTCATAACTGTCATTCATTTTGACCTAAAAACATCACCTAAAACAAGCATTAAATACAGTGTTCTACTTCAAGGAAAAGAAGATTCCTCAAAAAATTTCCGTGATTGAAGTTTTTTGAATGATTAGCTTGTATGTTGTGTATTTCGTGACCGGGGATACTGATTAATCACTAGTAAAAAAGGTTCTGCATTCCAACCTTCTTGACCTGAATGCCATTTCTTGACCCATTCTCTTCCAGATCATGTTAACTATTGATCACAACTGCAATGGTGTCTTAAGAATTCTCGAGACCCTGGAGCCCTTTGCAAAACAAAAGACCCACCTATGAACTTTTATCAAATTTGGTGTATATACGCGTAAAGTTTGACAAAAAGGGGATCTATAACAAAAGGAAACTTTATCTGGAAAGTATTTTTCTACATTTTAAATTTGCAAAATTATTAATTATATTTCTTCAAAATCAATCATTACTAATTGACGTAAAAATGTCTTGCCCATCGTGAAATATATGTTGCTGTTGCCAGTAAGTATGTTGCTTAGAATTCCCAGCTTTTCGGGGAATATGTCCGATAAAATAATTTGACAATAAAAATTATTCGATTCATTCATTTATAAAGTTCTCCCTCGAATCCAATACCCACGCCTTAAAATCTCAGTGAAAAATGCTAGCAATTTCATCAACCCGTCATAAATTATTGTACTGAAGTTAAACTTTTTCTATTTCATGGAAATGTTAAAGCGCGATTTAACTTGACTCGTATTGTCGTCACAGCAGTTCCTGATGACATAACCAATAATCTCTTGATGATGTTCCCTCAGGGGCTCACCTTCTTTAGGCGAGTACGGGTGTCACAATCTCGAGGTGCCTAGTGATCTTTTCCTTTTCCCACGGAGTTTACTGTCTTTGGTAACACGGGCTTCACGAACCGGGTACCTAGTGATCCTTCTCTATTTTCGACCCTCTTTCTTGTCATTCAATTCATTCTTTCTTTCTCTTTACGTCTAGACCACAGATATTAAAACAAATTTTTTGCGCAGTATAGCCGAAATCGGCTCTTGCGCCAATAAACCCCAAATCACTCACTCACTCTTGATGATGTTGCATAAAGGCTGGTCATACTGAAGATAAGGTAACTACATACGATAAAAGTATATGACTAAGTATAGGTGCTTGTAGCACATTCGTTGCTTCAAGAAAGTCATCAATGGATTGAAGGCCCTGGTAGGCCAAGGCAATCGAATTTGCAAGGTCGGACGATTAGGGGACGGATGAATTGCTTCAAAAAAGTCGTTGTCCGCTATCAAAAGTGTTGAAGCCTCTTCTGTATCTCACTTGTGGTATCTTTTGCTACTTTGCATCATTAAACTATAGAGGTGACCTTAAAAAAGTTCTTTAAAGAGAATAGTTTAAATTGGTGTCGCAACTGATCATCATGATTACTTGCGAATTGGAATTGCTCAGTGATGTACTCGCTTCAGTCTTGGAGCCTAAGCCCATCAGATCCAAGCGTGAATGATCTGAAGACTGAGATTATAATCAGCTTTTACTTAACAGAAAACATAAAGCCATTATCTCAAGTGTAATGGTAAAAAATACAATTTCTTAAATCAATCAAAAACAACCATCTCTACAGTTTTATAGCTTAACTATAAGGTCTTAACGTCCTGTGGATGGTGGTGTTATCCTAAATGGCACGCTATCTAGGGCCATTTTTAACAAAGTAAGCCAGTCCTATACAGCTCGCATACCTCTCGACTGCCTTCGTGTTGTTGATACTCTGTTCAGATCAGTAAGATCATTCGCCAATAGAACATGTATGGGAATGCATTAGTTATCAGATTCGAAAAAATACTAATTAAGTGCGCATCCAAAATGTCACACATCTGAAGTAACAATTGATGAATATCTGACAAAGGATCACAAGATGTGGATAAGGAGTTTTTATAACTCCTTATATTGACACATACAAATATGCATCACCGCCGGATCTGCTGATTATAACGCTTAATATGAGCCGGCTGGATGGCGTAGTTGGTTTGTCTTTGGCCTAATACACCTATGGTTGCGGATTCAACCCAAGCTCGAGTCGGTGGAATTTCATGATGCAGAAAATCGGCAGCGGCCCTGTCGTATGATTATGTGGCTTATAAAAGATCCCTTGAATGTCTGTTTGGCTTGGATGCTCTCGACAAAATTAAATCTAAAAGTATGGTTTCGCATCGTCAGAGCTCAGGTGCCTCCCTCTGTGGAGGAAACTGGGAGTCAAAATAACCTGCGGTGTTTGGTATCCGCGTATAGGGTGTCGCACTAAAAAAGGTACCAGCTCCCAGGCAATGTACTAGGTCTGCAGTGGTAAAACACCAATCCGCAGTCTCATTAGAAATTTTAAAAAAACATTAAATGTGCATATATTTGCTGGTCATTGATTGATCTCGTGGCTCCGAATTTTGAAATTTCATTACCTGGGTATGAACTTTACGCATGTTTAATTTCAATTCTCTCGTTTGTGTGTGTGTATGTATCATTTATCTTTGATGTTCAAATCATTTCTGTCTCTCTAGTAAAGGTAAAGTATTATGGATGAGAATTAATATTCATTAATAAAAGTACAGATTCATAAAATAAATATATGAAAAGTAAAAAGAGTATAATGTGCAAATAGTTTTTAATACACTTTTCATTTTATAATCAATTTTACAATCTCCTTGCACTGGAATTCACTATTCTCTTTCTATCCTTTTGAAATAATAAATGAATTCTTCCTTTCGTTAAATATTAATCTCATATATTATAAATATATTTATTTCTTACCTACCTATATCCTTTGCCGGCTGGGTGGCATATTTGGTTAGGCGCTGGCCTTGTGCGCCCAAGTTTGTGGGTTTGGCCCCGGCAAAAGTCAGAAGATTTTCATGATGCAAAAATTCGGCAGCGTTCATGTCATAGGATTATGCAGTATGTTAAAGATTCCTAGATTGGGTTAGGTGCTCTCGGCAAAATAAAATTCCAAGCACAATTTCGTATCGTCAGATCTTAGGTGCTTCCCTATGGGAGAGGAAACAGGTCGTGAAAATTACATTTCGGCAATTGGTATCCACCTATATGGTGCCACTCTAAAAATGACACAAGCTCCCGTGGAATGTACTAGGTCTGCAATGGTAATAACCAATCCACAACCTCATTGGGAAAAAATATTTGAAAGATTCAATTGAAAAATTAAAGGTAACAGGTTTTATTCCACGTTGTTGTAAAATATTTATCGTGATGAACTCTTAACTGTCTGAATATTCTAAATATAATAAGTATTTAAAACATTATATATATTTACAAAACTTTAAACATGACATATAAAACTTTGCTAGTGCGCTTAAAAATGTTTATGAAACTAAAATATAGAAGCTTTTAAACTTAGTGACACATTTTAAATAAACTAATTCCCTATTAAGTTAAATAATGTAATACAATAATAATACGCGCAATTAAAAGACTGAGCATTTTATGTTGTGAGTTGCTAAGACCCGTTAAAAGAGGAAACTATTCTAAACGTAGAGGCTTCTAAACCTTGGAAAATTTGTCTTCAGTATTTCCTCAAGCTATTAAAAGGTCTCCATAAACTGTCTTCCTCATTTTACCCGTTTTCTTAGTGGAAACTTTTAAAAATTTCGAAAGCTAAAATTCTTTTTAAAAACTATATGTACAGTGAATAACCATTGCTATAAAAAGTGACAACTTACAGAACGTTTTAAAAAGAACAATTCGTCACTCGATGGTATTTACTCAAACCACATGTTAAAGGGAAAAAATTGTTTTCTTTTCTTATATAAAAAACATGGAAAGATGAAAGTTTTATACTTTTATAAGGTTTTCTACGACTTTTATATTTATTGGTGGACAAACATAAGGCGTAAAAGCAATTTTTCACAATATAAATGTATTTTATTCATTAAAGCTTCATCTTTTTTGAAAAATAATATGTTTTATTTTCTGAAACTTCACTTTTAAAAAGATATATTGCTATTTTTCAAGAAACGGACTGATTATTCAGTGAATCAGTAAACTTTACATAGCATAACATAAGTAAATGTTTAAGAATATTTATGCATTAATCTTTAAACATATAGTAAACATTATCAAAAAATATTATTTTTTGTCGGGACATATTAAGGAAATGTAATACAGATGTGAAAAGCTAAAATTCAATAAAAAGATCGTTATTAATAAATTAGTACGAATGTCAAATTAATCCATTGCTTAGAACAGGACTTCCCACAACCTTTTTCTTTGCTCATGCTTAAAGTATTTGTGTTTGTGGACCCCCATTATATACATATGTAATATTACTCCTTTTTTTTTACTTTTAGAATACTAAAAGCTAAAAATTAAATATTTAAAGATTCTCAAAGGAAATATTAACTTATACAATATTAAAAAAATGTGATAATCAAACCATCCCAATATATGTTGAATTGTTCCAATAAAAAAATTTAAAGTTATAAATTTGATATACAGCAATTGTGACCATAAGATTTTTAAGTAATATAAAAATTTAAAAAATGAACTGAATATTAAGGTGGCCAAAGGTCTTCCTTTAGGGTGGACGATTGGTCAGGCCTTCTTTTATAGTTTCTGTTCTTACTCAAAAAGTGTTCTCCTTCTTGCCCACCTTTTCAATATCTTACAATTAATCAATCTCTGTATCCAGAGATGCCAGGCCGAACTGTTACGCGTCGTGAGCTGGTACAGTATGAAATATTGGAGATATTAATGCATTTTTTTGCATAACCAAGCATCTATTTTCCACAAAACTCTTCAAAAGATTGATGGTGAACATATTTCAGCTGGGGAAAGAATAAGAAGTTTGTCTTATTTTGAACGATTTTGTCCTTCAATAAAAATCACGATTGGAAGAAATATTCATTCCTTTAATAATAAAAAGAAAATTGTCAAATTTAGAGGAATCAAATCTGGGCATAACGAAAAGCTTACAAAGAGATGTGGAATTTTTATCAAACATGTTTCCAATATGTCGAAGAATGTTCTGAAACAAATATCGCAGGAAATAACAGTTTTTTTTTCAATGGAGTTTCTGACTTCATCGCAGATAAATTAGGAGGTATAGAAAATTGTGTTGAGTTTTTATGGAAAGAAATGCCTGATTTAAGATCAATGGCAATTGTCTGTTTGAAGAAATTATAAGACTGAATGTGCATACATTTAAATTCTGATAAATTAGAACAATGGCATGTTAAATTTCAGCATGATAATGGTGGATAAATTTCAGCATGTTGAAATTGATAAAAGCAATATTTAACCATTTCAAAAATGAACACATTCCATAGGAAAATTTAATTATTCTTGTTAAACTTACGTTGTGCTGCCTTAAACCTAATGCAGAAGTTGAAAGAGTTTTTTTTTATTGGAATGTTTTTTGGACAAGTGAATGTTGACACTTCAGCTGTATCAATTACCGTAATGTTCAATATGAAGGATATTTTTTGTTCCGAAGTTTCCTATATATTAGAAAATGATATATTGACAAAAAGAATTCATTCAATGTGTGAAAACATACTTATTTAAGTAAATAATTAAAAGGGATGTAAGCTTAAATTACATATATATATATAGAGAGAGAGAGTATGTATTTTTGTTTGAATTAATATGTTTCATATATTTACAAAGTAATTTTTTCTTAAATTTTTTGTCCTCCTTTTCATTGTAAAAAAAATTGTTCATCTTATGAATATTAATATTATTTCTAAGTGGGTTCAGTTACATCACTGTTTACTCCAGGAGCATCACTGTTCGTAGACGCTTGTGAAAACATAACTCTCTAGAATAATAAAGTTCAATAATATAAACATTAACTTTCATACGATGACTTAACATAGAATGAATCGTCTACCTCCAAACGGAACCTTTTTTTTTTCTTGATTAGCTGGTGATCAAATAATGATATTTTTTTTCGAACATTTTCTCTGGACAGAACTTTTTTCTGTTAATAAAGTTCCAGAAAATATCAATATGTTCTAAGCTCAATTTCTGGATTTTTTTCATTTATATTAGCTCATTATATATTGTTAAATTATCTTATTAGAAAATTTTATCATGTATATCTCTAGGTTCATATTATGGACTGTTGAAATGTAATTTTTTTCCCTTCTTGATCTTCTCAAGGCTTATGTGGACCCTAGTGGGGATACGGGGATTTAGAACAGAGGGATTGTTCTTGCCGATGGAATTCATATTTCTGAGCCAAAATCAGGAGATGAAACATTATTTCTGTTCACTCTGTTCTGTTCTATACTTCAATCTTCTTGCTTTCACATCAGTTCTCGTGAAAAACTCTGATGCCCGATTTTAGTTAATGGTTAATAAATTTCCATTGTTCTGCTTTGTGATCTTGGACGGGATTAGGGTCGATTCAGAACTTTACTATCATGATGTTTGCTATCTTAACTGCCAGATTATTATACCTTTGATGTGTGCTAGTTCTAGTTCTTTGATTCTAGTTCGTTGTGTGCTATTGATAAAATAAATCTATTGGTATTCAAGAAGGAAAATAATAAAAGATAAGGGGGGGGAATATGACTTATTTTTTACTCTGCAATTTTCAAAGCCATCGGTGAAAAGATATCTGAGAGCCAATACTGCCAGCTTGAAAAATCTGCTGAAACGATTGAAATTTGAAAAACACAAGTTGATAGGCAAATTATGCTACTCTGACTGAGAATCTTTCATATTCTCTGGATTATAGTCGATTTATATTATTTGGCATTTTTATATGTATTATCGCAGAGTCTTTCAAAGGAAAAGTATCCGTCAATTGTTTTTGCTTAGATCTAATTTTCAGTGGAGGATGTAAGTTCAGAAATATAAGAGAAAAAAAACACCGACTCACACACATACAAGACTGCATAAAAAATTCTTGACCGATAAATGTGAGCTACTGAATGAATTCAGATTTTGTAGAAAAATCCTTTCGTTTTCAGAAATATAGCCTCATTCATTGTTATTTAATATTAAAATCACGTTACGTGACTGTTAACTGTACGCAAATATAATAAATCACAAAAAAATTATTCTGATAATAACCTTATTTAAAATCTACACCGCATCTTTTTATACACCTCATACAAGCCGAATACAGCAATGTCGAAGCAACACGAGGGTTGTTGGTAAGAGCCGTTGTAGCTTTTAAGCACAGCCAAGCGAAGAGGACGACACATGAACTAGCAGCCACTTTAAAATTTCACGCCAACGTGAAGATTTTGAGCCTCGACAGATTTAACCCCAAAACTGGTTTGCCTGTAAACCGTGAGGACTACCGAAAGCTGGACATAACCTGTTTGTCCATACGCTGAACGGACACTGATATTTTCTTCTTTCTATCTTTGATTTGCACGTATTTTTAATTCTTACATAGAGAGTATTAGTGCTAGTGTTTTTAAGAGAGTAGTTTGTCTATAGTGCTGAAATACTATTCATCCGGGATTTTGTTTGTGGTGAAGGTGGGAATTTTTCCTTGACGGTAAGAATTTAGAATTTTGAAAATATTCAATAAAGAACAGGAATTATGTAATTAGCAATGTGCAATTTGTTGCTTGGAAAGAAATGAAAATGGAAAGATAATCGCCGATATTTTCTCTGTCCCATTCCAATGTAAGACTTAGTATTACACCATGCTTCAAATTGTGTGTGCATCTATACATGCGCACACTCAAAATTTTCAACCATTTGAAAAATAGGTAGGAACAAGATTTTTGTGTGTGTGTGTTTGAGAGAAATTCTTTAAGCTATATGAAACATTCTTTATAGTATGAGAGGGGACTTATAAAAGGCAAACATTTGGGGGGGGGGTTGCGTTCCACTATTTTTGGCCAAAGAAGTGACATTTTAAGGGGTTAACATGCATCACTCTCTCTACTTGGAGAGTCTTTCCAGTTCATTAGTCCATACCATGCTTATTCAGCTGCCGTAGACACAATATAATTACAAAGTTCTGTTTTTAAAAAATAAGTGCATTCTTTGTAACTCATGCAATTATCCTCGCAGCTGAACAAAATTGATAGCGATATTAATGGCTTAAGTGGAACCTATTATCATATTAACAGATTAATTAATTGACTTAATGAACAAAGTTTATTACCTTTTGAAACAGTAATTTTTCAGTTTGGAATCCGATCTGGCATACTCATCTGATCTTTGCTCTTCATATTATTCCAAGTTTCGCAAAATTTAAAATTTAGTTGATCTGCTTTAAAGTTTCTGAGCTATGGAAATTTAAGAAACCGATTTCTCTTAATTTGAGTGAATGTCTCAAATATTTGAAGATATTTTTTTTTTTACTCAACACGTTTAAAATTATTATTATTTTTCTTTTTTTAACACCCAAAGGCTATTATTATTTATTTAAATAAAGAATATTTATAAAAAGAATATCATATTTTTTTGTAATATTTTTAAAGAATATTACGAAAAATATGAATTACTAAGTACAATAAGAAAAAAATGTTAATCTTCACATTTTAACGTTAACAATAACTAGAAATATTAGTGCATAAAAAGTCTGAGATATATTTGATAATTAAAAAGATATACCTCAGTCATTTCCAAATATATTTTTAAAAAATTTAAATAGTGCCATGCAAAATTATGCCTTCCTATTAATCGGCTTTCAGTATAACTTTCCTTTTGCCAATAACATTTGGTTATAGTCTAACAAATATATTCTAACGTGTTCAATATGGAAGGAAAAAATCTTTTAAATTCTTCAAGTTGAGATAGACATAAAATTGATTCTTTAATTATTTTTCTAATGTTTTTTTAAATTTCAAATGGGGGCTGCAGATCGATATTTTTACATTGTAGACCTAGTACATTCCCCAGGAGCTAGTGTCACATTTTAGTGCTACACCATATAGATATATACCAGGGCGTAGCTATCACCGTATTAATGATATAAGGTCCCCACAAGCTACAGAGACCCCAACATATGTAAATACAGTCCAACTAACAGGGTTCTCATATCAAAAAAGAGCCCTCCCCCCCAGAAGAATTTTGATACATGGCCCCCTCAGAACTAGCTACACCGGTGGTATATACCAATTTTTTTCTGCATTTTTACCTCTTTTGAAGTAATTAGTTTTTATAAGTTGATTTAAGACATACTAAAATGGGCTTAATTTTTTATATTAAAAATATTAAATAAAACTAATTTGTGTTTAAAAATTAGAATAATTTTAAAAATATCAAAAATTTATTCAAAAAAAATTATTGCAGTTTATTTTAATGTTAAAATTACTACCAAATATCATAAAACTCTTATCAAAATCACATTTTCGTAAAAAGTATTTTGCCTTTTTCTAGGGGATTTTCGAGTATCTAGTATCGAATCCAATTTTATTTTCTGAAGCAGACGTTCTAATTTAGAACCAAAAAAATTAGAAAATTAGCCAGATAACTTAATTATAAGAAAAACTTTAAAAAAAAAGTTCATACGTCCATTATTTTTATAAGAGTTTTAAAAAATAATCAATACGCGTTTTGGCGATTATCATCTTTGGAAGTTGTTAACGTAGTTAAAAAATTACACTTATAATAAACAGAATAATTTACTCTTCTAAACATACAAAAACTAATTATTATTGCATTAGTAAAGTACATGAAAAACAGAACAGCCTCCAATTTAAAAAGTAATGATAATTTGATGTGGCTTGTTTAAGAAATAAACAAATTAATTGCATAAATAGGTTATAAAAAATAAATTGATGAGGTCTTATTAGATTAAAAATATCATAATTCCCTATTTAGACAAAATTAATTTATTGCAGCTTTTTGTTAGAGTATAAATAAAGCCAATAATCTTTAACACAACATAAATATTTTACTACTAATAAAAAAGAAAATTAGTTTCGATTCTTATGAGATAGTTTCTTACTGATTAATATATGACTGGCATTCGCTCTTTATGCTGAACATAAAAGAAATGAACTAGGCTTTTGGAAGCAACTAACAAGCGACGTATAGACTTAAAATTTAAATTATTTTCTATTTTGTTTCACTGAATATCGATTTTTTAAACTTTTTTAACTCGTAGCGTGAAATGAGTGTGGATAAATCCATTATTCATTACAATAGATTCATTATGTGTGATTTATATTTCTACTTAAATTTTAACTTGACTGTTACAATATAATATTATAAGTCACGGGAAATTTCGTAAATTATGTTGTTGCTAGTTACTATGATTTATGTAAAAACAATTCGTCGTTCTGTCCGACAATTTTTTTTTTTTTTTTTTACAATTTAGGATCTAGAATTTATTTTTTGTCGCGATAAAATCAGAAAGCTTGATATTTTATATTTCTATTAAAATAACATACCGCCCATGAATTGTAATATATCTAACACATGAAACATATGAATTAAAGCAGTATGCTGTCACACCTTTTATGGTTTTAGTTGAAAAGAATGTTTAATAAGATATAAAAATTTATGTGATTTTTTTTAAGAGAACTATTTTTACAGCTATTTAAGGAATCCAATTACCCTAAAATTGTGAATTTTGCCAAAAATTGACAAATTTTTTTATGATTTTATTTTGTAGGTTATCTTATTAGTTTTACTCGAAATGTGTGTGTGTGTGTTTTTTTTTTTTAAATGTTTAAACGGAAACAGCGATTGCTTTAAAAGTTTTCAAAAAAAAAAAAACTTAACTTTTTTATGTTCTATATGCACTGCTGTTAATAAAAAAAGCAACACCATGAAGGTATCAGCAGAATTAAATGAACTTTGCAGCAAATATCAATTATAGGATGTTACGTAAAATAGTAAAGTTTCAGAGCCACCACGCATGTGTGGCGTGCGCAGCGCCCTCTGAACTGATACTGAAAGCGTATAATTAGAGGGCTGTAGCGGGACGTTGAAACTAGTTAATGATTATTTGTTAGTGGCGAACGTTTAGTGAAACCTAAGTATGCCACGATGAAATAAGGAGAAATTCCAACAACTTACGGAGTTTGAACGGGGGAGGATTATCGGCCTTCGAGAAGGAGAATTTTCCTATCGCACAGTAGGAGCTCGTGTGCAGCGGAAGAGTTCCACAGCAATGCCAGTTTGGAAGCAGTGGAGCGACGAGCACCGAACAAATCGAAAAATTTGCAGTGGCCGACGGAAAGAGACGTCAGCGCGCGACGATCGACACCTGCTTAGCATGGCGGTGAATGACCGTACAGCTTCCTCCTGGCAGTTGGCAGCACGTTGGTCTACTCTTACAGGTGTACTAATGTCGGCTTCATCAATTCGTCTACGTCTGCTGTACCGTGGATTGCATGCCAGGGTGCCTTTATACAGGATCCCCCTCACTGCAAACCATCAACGGTTGCGTCTGTAATGGGCTTATGATCACAGAACCTGGCAAGCTGATTGGCTCCAAGTTGTCTTTTCAGATGAATCACGTTTCAATTTGTGGGACCATGATGAGACTTCCAGAGTGCGTTATCAAACAACATAGTGGCCTAACACTCGGAGTTATGGTTTTTTTTAACATTTATAAACCCCATGCACCACGCAATGTATAACACGGGGGTATACAACACAGACAGAAGAAAGGATTACAACACAAACACCCATGCCTTCTCCGGGATTCGAACCCAGTCCCTACGGCACCGCAGTCAGCTTCACTGACCACTATACCGGATGGGCGGCGGAGTTATGGTTTGGTATGCGATTTCGTATCATGGACGATCTAATTTGCTACGAACTGAGGGTAATCTCAATAGCAACAGGTAAGTCCGTGAAGTGCTGCAGCCCAAAGTCTTTCCATTCCTTCAAGGTATCCCTGGAACTATCCTTCAGCAGGATAATGCACTCCCACATGTTGCAAAGACTGTTTGAGACTTCTTTTCAGCCCAACACATGTAACTTCTTCCTTGACCTGCTTATTCGCCGGATATGTCACCTACTGAGCACGTGTGGGATTTGGTTGATCAGCGTCTCGCTCATGATCAGCGTCCTGCAGCTTCAAAAGACGAAAAGAAAAATAGAATTCTCTTCCACAAGCAGACATTCAAAAACTGTTTGACTCTATGCCACGTCGTATAGCAGCACTTATTGCAGTGCTTGGTGGCTACACCAAATACTGATTTCGGACACTGAATATTGTTTTTACGCTTTGAAAATTTCGTCATTTATTTGTACTAATACAAGTCATTGGTGCATTAAATTTCATTTAATTCTGATGATTCCTTCATGGTGTTGCATTTTTTACAAACAGCAGTTAAAAAGTAGAAGTGTTTTAACTTTCAGAATCATCAATCACTGATTTATTACAAAATTTACAGTCCCTTATGTGAATACAATCACTGTTTTTAAAGCAATTTCATATATTAACTAAGATAAAGTGCTCTAGTTTTTGTTAAAAATGAAAATACTTTTATCCTGTAACTAATTTCAAAAATAAATAGCTCAAATTTGAAAAATTGAAAATTTTTCAGAATTTTTTTATATAAAATAGGCGTGTTTAAGTAAAATTTGTAAAGTTTTTACCAATTTTTTCCCATTTTAGTAATAATAATTTATTTGTCTCGTCTTCATTTCAGCATATTTTTCTTAACGTGTGTACTAAATAAATCTGAAAACCACAAAAAATATCCCCATATCACCATTTTTTAAAGAAAAAAAAAGTTGTCGTAAGTAGAGACGGATATCTTAATGAAGTATTTTTTTAATATAGTAACGATGAATTTATTAATATTTTGTAAGATTCTATGCATATAATATACAGATTGAAGAGATATTACATAATGACTACTTGTTTAATATGAAATAGAGGGTTGTCTTAAATCCTCAAAACAGCCAATTACCACTCGACAAAATGCTGATATCTGGTACCAGACACTCATCATTGGACTTACAGTTTCAAAGTGGTAGCCTAGCAGCATGAGTTTGGTTTGCTTGAAGGCATTGCTTGAAATTCACCAAAATGTTAAGCAAACCAATCCCTGGAGATTCAACCCTTGTTCGCAGTGGCGTAGCTACTAATGGGCTAGACGGTGCCGTGCACCGGCGCCCTCAAGCTCAGGGGAACCCTCGGACCCTAAGCACCAAGCAAGCCGAACTTGCAATAAGTTCTCCCATGTTTAAGATATAAATATAAAAGTTTGAAACATAACTATAATCAAGGCAACTCAGTTAAAAGTAATTTCGAACTTAGGAAATGCCCCCTAAATCATTTCCTTTGTTTGTATACTGTTGTGAACTTTACTTAATTGAAAAGTTTATATTATTTTACAATGTTTCACTTTCTATCTGTTACTTGAAAGTAGGCTTCAAATTCCATGAAAGTCTTACCATACATCTTTAAAAATCTACACACTAATCTAGGAAGCTATTTCTTCTTGGTCATTTTATTTTAATAACAATATGGTTCATAATAAGCTATTTTCCTGTTTCAATATTTCGCAATATAATATCTGCAATAGACTAATGTAACTTTGCCACCCCACCCCCTTCTGTTCATTCACAGGGGTGTTTTTTTTTTAATTATAACATTTTCTTGTTCATGCATATTTTTGTATCATTTCCTGTCTATCACGTGTCAAATTGAAACTGGGTGATCACAAAAGTTCACACAAGAAAACTCATACACATACATATAAGTAGTATGTACCTTTGCTTTCCTATGTTCTGCAGAGCAAGATAAAGGGGGCTGATGTTAAAATAAGCTTTGTATATTTAAAATACTAATGTATTTTTACTTGATAAAACCCAACCAAGAAAGAGCCCTCGGTGCTTTTTTTCCCACCAGGGCCTTTAGATACCTAGCTACGCCACTGCTTGTTGGTAAACATCATCATTCTCCGCGAATACTGTTGTGATGAGGAGGTGTATTTGGTCAGAAATAATATCCACCAAGCGCATAGACGTCAGAGATGGAGAATCATAGATCCTAATGCTCCCCATGGAAACCTCACCTACGCTGTATCCTTAATGACGAACAATACATAACAGTTTCCCCCTTCAGATTTAATGCGCCATGGCTGACAAACGCCTGGCCTGGGATTTGTCGTTTCATCATCCGTAAGCCACTTTCGATAAGCACTCACAATGGTTGCACGTGAGTAGCCCACCAATCGTGCCATTTCTGAAGTCTATGTCCCCAGGTGCCGAAGCATAACGATTTGACGCTTATCGAATAATAATTCAGTTGCTTTTCCTATTATGTCGCTAAGTAATCTTTATGTGGAAAGACAGTGCATGACGTTTTATTGCCGAAATGGGCATTACGTCGATCGCGATCGACTGGTGGACCGCCAAGACAATTTGGGTTGACCGCCTGAAGATTAGCAGTTAGTATTAAAAAAAACGGACATATTCAAGATTGGATGACGTGCAGACTGTCTTCTACTGACTACAACTACAAGAACTAACTTTAGATGAAAATGTTTTATTTTTTAATGTGTTTTGTTTTGCGTTTTGCTTTAACGCGGTTTCAAAAAAGTGTGTTTTTTTTAAATTTTATTTACGTAGGTAAGTACATATTCCGTATGTATTATTAAGTTATAATAATATTGTTGATCTTTTCCTTATCTCAACACGCCTACGACACTGGGCAGGGCTCACTCGTTAATTTTTCAAAGGGGGCGCGCCTCGGTGGTCCAGGATCGAATGTCTGCCATTCTCATATCCTATTCCAATACGCAGCCAAACATATTTTTTTCCTTTTGTAGATTGTCGGAAACAAAGAACAGAATGAAATAAATTATTGAATAAATAATTAGCATTAGTTAATGAAAAAATATTAATAAATAATACTTAATTAAATTTTACGTACCAGATACATGGAATTATAATTGATCGGAGAAAAAGTCATGGGCTATGGAGGAGGGTCTGGACGCTTGGAGCCTCCCCCCCCCCTTGTGTGTGCCACTGATACTAGTTGGACCACAACACCTTGAAAAAAGTAGAAGTAGCTCGTACCCTGGAATAGTATACCCACCCCTGTTTTATTGCATCAGCATCAACTATGCGAGTGCCATAGTTTTGTTTCAATTGAACTCATTAATCTAGGTGAGGGGTTGTCAAGACGTAATGGCTCTTTGGTATGCGTGTATATGTATGCACCAAATTCTTTTCTTTCACGGTAGAAACGTTCCTTAGGAAACCGTGCGAACAATTCGCGTAAGCAAATGCATTTGACGTACAATAAATTTGGGGATTTTTTCCTCAACTTTAAAAAAGCCGTGGTAGATAAAGAAACTAAATATTACCCGAAAAAAACGTGCAAAAAAGTAATAATGAATTCCATGTTACTACACATTTATGAATCAAAAGCAATTCATTTTTATAACAAAATAACTAAAATTATAATGTTCAGTGAAAATGCTATGTACACTGCTGGCCACCGTAAATGCAACACCCTGAAGGAAGCACGCCAGTAACATGAAATTTACAACATGCATTAGCGGAGGTGAGATATGCAAATGATTAGAATTTCAGCGCAGACACACATCACGCACGTTTGTGGCGCCGCCTCCAAAATGCTATTTAAGGCTTGAAGATTTCGACAATTTCAAGTTCAGCAATTGGGTTTCAAACGATCAGTTATGTCTCGTAGAAAACAGCGATCAGCTTTTGATCAAGTATCCGAGTTCGACAGAGGAAGGATAGAGTGGCCTACCAAGATTGTGGATTATCTTTCAGGGAAATCGGTAGTCGTGTTGGACGAAACCTAACAACTATAATGCGGATATGTGACCGTTGGATGCAGGAGGGTACGACGGACCGACGTGGTCGATCGCATCCACCTCAGTGCACCACTTCACATGAGGATAGGCAAATTGTGCGCATGGCAGTGACGGATCGCTCAGTCACATCACGAACATAGCACAACACATTGAGTCTGTATCGCATCATTCAGTGTCTGCGAGTACCATTCGACGCCGTTTACAGCAGAGTGGTCTATCTGCAAGACGTCCATTGCTTGGTGTACCCTAGACGCAGAACCACAGACGTCTGCGCCGCCAATGGTGCGATGAAAGAAGGATGTGAGCGGCAGAATGGAATGAATTTGTCTTTACTGACGAGTCACGCATCTGTCTGCAACACCACGATGGTCGGATTCCAATCTGGAGACACGGTGGAGAGAGGATGCTGAACAGCTGCGTTATGCACCGCCACACTGGTTCTGCACCGGGTATTATGGTATGGGGCGGTATTGGATATCACTCTCGCACTCCTCTAGTACGCATTGCCGGTACTTTAAACAGCCAGCGCTACATCTCCGAGGTGTTGCAGCCAGTTGTCCTTCCTTACCTTCAGGGCTTGGCCACAGCCATATTTCAATAGGATAATGCGTGACCACACGTGGCACGCATTGTCCAAAAGTTCTTCGTCAATCACCAGATTGAATTGCTTCCCTGACCGGCTCGCTCTCCGGATCTTTCACCAATAAAAAATATGTGGTCCATGGTTGCTCAAAGATTGACCCAGCTGCCACACCAGATCAACTTTGGCAAAGTGTGGAAGCTTCTTGGTCTGCTGTACCACAAGAACACATCCAAAGTCTCTTTGAATCAATGCCGAGGCGTGTGGCAGCGGTGATCTCCAACAACGGCGTCTACTCTGGCTACTGATTCTGGCAGGAACCACACTTCACAGAAGTTTATAAATTTAATCATTTGATACTTGGTCAAAATGTTATCTACAAAATAAATTTTGTTGTGCTATCTCTTGTCTTTCTTGGTGTTGCATTTACAGTGACCAGCAGTGTACAAGCACATACAGCATTTAAAGTCTCAAATTGAAATTACGAATAAACTTACCAACCAAAAACAATGCATCGCTACTTGATTACAAGTGTGTACGTTTATTATGCACTGGATAAAAAATGCTGTCATTAGTAGATGTGTCACATATGTCTAGTACAACTGTCGGCTTTGAATCAAATGAAGAATGTCGTTCGTTATTAACGGCCTTTAATAGAAAGAATTATCATCAACACAAATTATATTGGAAAATCCACCATTGTAAAAATAACTTTAATTTGAGCGGCTACTGTTAGAACTTTATCGAAATTTTTTATTGCATCCTGCGAACTGAACACTTTAACACAAAATATAATTATACTGTGAACAAAATATTGTGTTCAAGTTGAAGCACAAAAAATAAAGAAAAAAGTTATTTCGTACTAGAACAAAAAATTCGTATAAAATAGAATATTGCGGAATCGTGTAAAAAAAAAGAGTTGGGCTATATATAAATATACACACACATAAGCCTAGCAATATTTATTTTGACAAATGTGACTTACATTTGAATTATTTTTACAGAGCATGCTCATGTATCTTTATATTAATTCTCACAAAATATCGGAGATTTTCAAAATCAAAGAATAAATTTTTATTTCTTTCTGAATAATTTGACTACTTTTGGAGAAAGATAATTCTTCTCTCTAGTTTAAAACTCATAATCCTATAAAAATTCACTACACTGAATTGGACGTGTCGTAGAAACTTCAGAACAAACTTTTTTATTTGTACGTTCCCCATTCTACACACTACTTACTACACTCCCTCCACCAACCCCCCACTAGCTTCAAAAGCTATTTTTTCACTTTAGTGGGATCATAAAAGACAATTATCTTTACACTTATTAAGATATAAAAAAAAAATTCGTTCTAATAGTGTCCCCGGAAATGAAACTCGATACAAATTTACTTCAGCAACAGCGAAGTTGAAAAAAACGCGAAGTTTTCAGCTGCGAAGACAATGAATTAATCCTGAATTTTACCCATTAAATTTTTAATTAAATAAATTTTAATGTGTATAAATTCCATAACCCATCAACATAGAAAAATTTAGGAAAAGGTATGTAATCCTGAGGAACTTACTGCATATCTCTCTTGCTAACGATGTTTATTCTCATTTCCTCAGACTAATTTCTTTGTAGAATTAGCGCACTAAATTTATTGAAAAATATTTAGTATGATACATGAAAGGGTCAGGATAAATACAATTTGAAAATGAAAAAGTTTTAAAAAATTAAATTTTCTTAGTAAATTACGGTAAAAAATCACTTAGAACAAATTTTTTTTCCTAATGGGGCTGCGTATTGGTATTTTTTACATTTGCAGACCTAATTCATTCCCCAGGAGGGGAATGAACTAGGAATATCACTTTTTAGTGCAGCACCGTATAGGCGACACCAATTGCCGCAAGTATTTTTGACGCCCAGTTTCCTCCCCAGATGGAGGCACCTGAGCTCTGACGATGCGAAATTGAACTTAGGAATTTAGTTTTGCCGAGAGCACTCAAGCCAAACGTGCACCAAGGGACTTTTTGCATGCCGTATAATCATACGACATGGCCGCTGTCGATTTTCTGCATCATGAAAATCCACCGACTTGGGACGGGGTCGAACCCGCAACCTTGGGTGCAGAAGGCCAGCGACAAACCAACTAACTACGTCACCCAGTCGGCAGAAAAATTATTTATAAAGTAAAAACTAAAACATAGTTAGTTGTTGTTCTTGTTGCTAATCTCAAGAAATTGACGAAGTCAAATAAGATACATTAGACCAGTGGCTCTCAAACTGTATTCCATGGACTCCAGGGGCACCTAGTGTTTTTCTAGGGGGTCCAGGAAGGTCTCATGTAATGTTAGGATTTCCTGCTAACAGACTGAAAGGTCTCATGGAAAAATTGAAAGATGTGCCATCCTAAACTATATCACTAAAAAACTGATTACTAGACTAGATCACTAATTAATACAAATAAGTACCTTACTTATTTGAAAAAGTATTTTGCAATATTTTAATTAGATGATTACTGTTTTCTTAAAGGAAAACAGAAGCGTTAAAAAGTCTTTATAAGTAGCGAGGCAGGATTTTTGAAGAACCTTTAAATCACTCAATCAGGAGTTAAAGGGAGGATGTTAAAAATCTTGGGACTATGATGCCAGAATAAAGGGGGGTTGCGGCAATCGAAAGTTTAAAAACAACTTCATTAGACATTGAATCTTAAAATTGGAGCACAAGAAGAAAATCCGTAAAGATATCTTTTCTAGTGAGGTCCTCGTAATTCAAGATAAGCTTGGGAGGAGCCTGATGATCCTAACACTTGGCAAGGATGCAGAAAATCTTTTTGTTTTCTGAGAACGAGAGGCTAAGGATGTGTCCACTGGCAAGACTACAGAGTGCAATCTGGGAACCTCTTTCACATTTAAAGACTAAAGCCAGACTAGGTCTATTACTCACATGCCAATTATTTGTGGAAAGAGACATCCACTCCGTAAAATTTCAGATATTTTTTTCAATGAGTATAATTCCAGAAAGGAAAGGGCAGAAAGAAAGGAGTTGAAGATTACAGGCCACCGTTCCTAGATTGTCCTTCATTTCATTGATGTAAAGGTGGACATGAGATAAGATCCACAGAAAAAAGGATAGCATGGTGGTGTGGTAAAGGTTTTAGCTTGTGTAGAATGTGGAGAAACCGGCTCGTCATGAACCAGAAACCAATTTTGAAGATGCTGGAGCGAGCTACGACTATCGGAAGTAATTCAAAGATCACTATAGTTTATCTCGGTTAGAATAGCCTCAAGTTCTGTATCAATAACTATTAATAGAATACTGAAAACCAAGCAGAAGTCCAGGATAACGTTTTTTGGGAATCTTTTCCTGGTGTGGAGTCATATAAATACCACTTCCTGTTTGGTCAGATACTTTATTGTCATTAGTATAAATATTAATTGTATTATTGGAGAAGATTTTAAGGTATGTGACTACCCAAAATTCGTTGTTTTGGGAAAAATTTTCGAATTTTTGGTTTTATGCTTTTATTTTATAGCCCCATACATTTAAGATTCCAAAAACACTCTAGTTTTATTTTACGACATTTAGAAACAAAGTTATAGCAAAATTAGTAAATCGGAAATGGAGTTTACAAAACCGGATTTACGTCCCTACTCAAAATATTTGTAAGATATTAAATTGAAATTTTCAGAACATGTTTTATTTAGTTATATATGTGTTATGAATCAAAATATAATCTCTGTGTATATATTTATGTACTTGATTGCATTTTTATGAAAAAAAATCATTAATTTTTTAAAAAATCGTGTTTTTGCATAAAATTTGGCATAATTAAAAAAACTTTCAAAAGTATTACAAATATTTTTTTCCTTAACACATATAAAGATGTTATTCGCGTACTGTATAAATATTATTTGAATACATTCATTAGAATTTTCTGTAAATGCAATTTTTCATCAAAATTTCACTAAAAACGACGATTGTTATAGTCTACAAAACTCTCCAGAAAACAGCAAAAGTTTTTTAAAAAAGTTCAAATGAGTTAAACATGAAGCTAAAAAGATCTTGACCCATAAATATGGTGAGTTTAAAAAATGTACAATTGGTAGAAAATTTTTTATACCATATTAAAATCTTTATAAATACATTTTCTGAGAAACTATGTTTTTCCATTTTTTGCTTCATGGTAAAGTTCACTACAGGATTTCTTTTTAAGATATTGAATTGAAATTTTCAGAAATTGTTTTATTTAGTTTCATCTCTAGTATAAACTATAACCTAATCTCTGTGTATATATTTATGTATTTTATTGCACTTTTTGTAAGTAAATAACATTAATTTTTTGTAAAAAAATGAGTTCTTCCATAAAAAAGGTCATATTTCAAAAACTTTTCAAAAGTATCACAAGTTTTATAGCTCTAAGCACAAATAATAAATTTATTTATGTATTAGCATAAATATTATTGGAATATATTAATTAGAATTTTCAATACAAGCCTTACCGTAACTGCAATTTTTCACTAAAATTTCGCTCAAAATTCCCAATATATCGAAAATTATTTTTAATTTTGTGGAAATTGTACTTGAATTCCTAGTTTTATGCCCCATTTCAAATAAAAATAAGTTTATTTAGTTTAAAATTTATATATTTCAAAAAAAAGTGCTCCGAAGGTAGTCACACATACCTTAATGACTTCCTATGCTAATTCTCTAAGGTGGATTGAGGCAAAACCTTAATGGTAGGAGAATTTGAGTTAAAGGGAAAGTGGGCTCTGGAGAGTCTTCCGAAGGATTCAGGCTACACTGTGTGAATAAGTTACATTGTTAATAGGTTTCGAAGTAGAATTTTATAATAATATTTATGTTCAATATGTGTGATATTAGTGTACTAAAACCGTTATTCGCAAATGCTTTTACATTTGTGTTTCCTTGTAGTATATTACAGTATATTTCCTTATAATACAGTACAATCTGGATTTTTACCCAATATGATAACAAACCTAGCTCAGTTTTTATTCCAGGCTTCGTTTAGTTTTTTTGTGTTCAAAAATTATTTTTATTTTATCTGTTTATAAAGTTTGACTGTAAAATTCCAAACAAAAAGTGTCTAGGTTATATAAATTAAATAATGTTTTACAGGGAAAAAAAGAATGCAGAAATATAGTTTAGAAATGTTGAATGTCCTAATGAATAAAAAAAGTCAAATTCTCAGAAAAAAACTCTATGTTAAGAATCAATTCGAAAATCTTCAACGCTTCGCATTCAAGTCACGAAATTAAATTAAAGAGCTAGGGGGAAAATATTCTTAAGCAATTGCAGTCCTTTTATAGAAGAAAATTGTTTAAAGATAAGATATTATTCCCACTCTTATCTAACTTAAATTTTTACATACTTTTTACTATTAAGTTTACAATCTAATTTTATTTTGATTTCGCGATGTTTCATTACTTTAATTTACAGCTTTTTATTTTGAATTTTGCTCAATGAATTTTTTGATAAAGAAAATAATAATATTTAGATGTGAGGATTTTTTTTCTTCAAGGTACAAGTAAAGAATCCAAAATATTTTCCCTATTTTATGTTATAGTTATAACTGGAAAAATTATTACGAGAATAATATTTGGGTGATTAATATCTTATTTCGATTTTAGTCACGATAATGTAAAAATTCAGACTTTTGATTTTGAAGTTTTTTCCTTCTTTTTAGTAAAGTTTTATGGCAGTGTTATTTTAAAGATGGGAAATTTTACATTAAAAAGGTGTTCTTGCTAACTATTTTTTTAAATTTCTCGCATTATATCTCAAATTCTTTAATGTGTATATTAAATTAGAATTGTAAATATCAGTGTTGCACTGGATTGACCAGAAGAAATTTACTTTTCATGAAGATAAGTTTTTCCATTTTCTTAAAACTCTTTGGTATGAATAATTTAATGTCTGAGATCTAGAAAGAATTTCTTAATTAGAGGATTGATAATTACATTCTTTAAAAACTTCAAATGATATTTTTTTTCTTTGTGAAACTTGGGAAAGAGACAGTAGTAAGCAAATAATTTAAAATTATTTAAAACTTGAGATTTTTAAAATTTTCTGTTATTATTTTCATAAAATAAAGAAAATTCATTACGATCAAATTTTTGAATAATAAACAAATTGTTATTATAACTAAAAATAATTTCCTTTTTGTGAGCTCCATAACTTACAATAACTCTGTCAACTCTTACAAAATGTAATTTAAATTATTTTTATTTATGTCCTTTTCCAACACTGTACGCTGCAAAAAGACACTTATTAGAATTCGAAACAAGGTATAGAAAATAAAATAAACCTTTGCAACGAATTGGCTTTTTTTATTTAATAAAATATAAATAAATAATTATATAATTATAAAAAGAATTAAGGCGGTGTATTTAAAATTTAAAGTAATTTAGATTATTTTTATACTTATTCTTTCCGAACACTGTAAACAGCAAAATAAGACTTGTTAGAATACGAAAAGTGTTGAAAATAAAACAAACCATTTTAACGAATTGGGTTTTTTATTTATTTAAATATTGAATTCGAAAACAGGAAATTGAAAATAAAATAGTCCCTTGTAACGAATTGGGTTTTTTTTATTTAATAGAATATAAATAAATAATTATATAATTATAAAAAGAATTAAGGGGGTGTATTTAAAATTTAAAGTAATTTAGATTATTTTTATACTTATTCTTTCCGAACACCGTAAACAGCAAAATAAGACTTGTTAGAATACGAAAGGTGTTGAAAATAAAATAAATCATTCTAATAAATTGGGTTTATTATTTCATCAAATATAAATAAATAGTTATATAATCATAAAAGAATATCAAAGCGATGTGTTTAAAATTTAGAACTGATTTAGTATTTTTTAATGAACGGTAAAACTTTGAAAAATAATGAAATTGAAGAAAGAAATGAAAAAAACCCAACAATATAAAAGTTTTCATCAAAACTGTGGCTTGAAATTTTTTTCAAATTTTTAAATTTCAGAAATCGCTTAAAAGAACCGTTTTGCAATCCTAAAATATAATTATGAATCCCACAGAAAAAGAAAACAACATTATTCTATATTTAAAGCAAAATGGAAGTTTAGAGAATGAATTGAAAATTCTTTTTTTTTCCCCCAATACTAATGAGATCTCTAACTATAAATGAAAGGATATATAAAAAAAACATTGTCTTTTTCTTTCTTTGAAATGAAAAGAGGTAAATACATATTTTTTTTCTTTTAACTAAATGAATTCATTTAATATTCAATAAGAAAAAAAACCATCAAAATTTCTCAAGTTTTCTTTCAAGAATTTCTTTAAGAAAGAGAAATATTCTAAAGATATATTTCGTTTGATTAAAAGAGAAAGTATCAAAAAATAGTTCAAGAGAGAGGGAGGAAAAATAATTTTTATTTCATTTAGAATTAACTTCAAAGCAGGGAAAATATTCATTTAAAGATAAAATATTAAAATTCCACAAAATTTAATTCTATTTCTAATGTTTTTAATTAATTCGTCGATAATTGAAATTTCATAATGAATTTTATAATTGATATTATCTCTTTTACAATAATACAAAATTTCCGTTGAAAAAGTAGATGAAATAATTTCTTCGTAATTAATTGATATTTTTATATGTGTTTTAGACTGTGGTTTCATAATTTCTTAACGATATTTTATTTGTAATCTCAATTTATCCTATATATTTCCTTTTGATTAAGATTAAACAAAGTGGAATAAGTACAAAATTTTCAAATTCCAAAATCCTTTTCCTAAAAGAATACAAATAATAATTCTCGTTCACCTTAATATTCAAGTAAATAAATAACTATTTTATGCAAATTATTTTTATGTAAACGTATAGAAAACTTACTTAATTTTTCTTGAAGCTGTAATACAGAATTGATATTAACTGGAATACAATACAATGTATACTTTGGCTGAATGAGAATTTAACAGCTTTCTAGTGAACTATTTTTTTTTCAATTCCTAATATTAGTTCACTCACCCCAAGATATATATATATATCTTGTTCAAATTTTCAATCGTTAATAAAATAATTTCGGTTCATCCATTCAAGTACAAATACATTAGTAGATGACTCTTGATATTCATACAGTTTTTTCAAATATTAATTGAATAATTAAATTTTATTTTTTATTTTTAAATTAATTATGCGTTATGTCTGTCGAAGTTACAACTGGCTGCAACAGATGGCACCAGTACGTTTTCTAACGAAGTAGGAAATGGCTTTTAAAACAAATTGTATTGTTATTTCATGTATTGACAAAGTAAAAATATTATTTACGAAAAATTCGAATGTTTTTATATTTGTTTGTTTGGGATCTAAGCAAATCCACACCATTGATATCGTATCTTTCCAAAATTTTGTAAGGGGCTTTGCTAATATTTCAAAGGAGCCGTAAGTATATTTCGGTACCCCCCCCCAAATGTTTTTTAATTTATTTTTAGTGAATTATTTTTTTAAATACCCTTCCTTAAGGAAGAGTTCGTGAGTGTATTCGCAAAATCCCTAAATGCCCTAAATCCCTAAAATCCCTAATCCTATACGTAGTCAATAGGGAAAAACCATGCCTGTGTTCATGTTTAGAAAACGATTAGCGCATTTGGCAACATTTTTTTATTTGGAAACGTTTGGCAGATATCGACTCCAAAGGAAGGTTACGGGGATGTTATGGATTAAAATTCTCGTTCTTCGTCTATTAGACCAACAGACTCGAAGTTTGACAAGCACGTTTCTTTTCTTGAGCAGAATTCCATCAAGAATAGATTTTGCAAAAATAAACTCACAAGGATGTAGCAGGAGTGTATAAAAATTCCTGTTTTCAAAGTTTTACACCAATAGGTATATTTTTTTTGTAGAGCATATTTTGCGGAAATCGACTACCAAGAGATGGGGTTATGGGGGTTTTAAAGAAAAATATATTCCGTTTTAGCAATTCATCCTGCTCATTTTAAATCGAGAGGTGAGTTATCAAGGTAATGTAAGACTATATATATTCATACATAGTCATACATTTGCATTAACTATCCAACGAAGCGGGTGGTTAATGGCTAGTGTTAATATAAAATTTAAAAAAAACAATGTCAGTTGCGTTATTGAAAAAAAATTAAATTTGGTACCGTTTTTCACAACTTCCTTGTCTTAAATGCATATCAGGGGCAGAATAGTTTTTAAAAATAGATGCACTATAATTTTTTTTACTGTTAAGTTTAGTTCACGGAACCAACTAAATTTTTTTCTATAAAAACTCATCCGTTTATATTTTTATCATCTTAATAAATGTTTAACAATTATAGTATAATTGCATTTATTTAAAATATCATGCCTATCTTCATCGCTCTTGTAAGTTCTTGTTATATAGAAAGAAAACTTTCTTTCCATGTGTATTTCTCTGCACAATAAATTCCTGTCAGAAGGATTTTAAAAATACCAAACATGTTTTCGGTAAAATATCGTCAAAAGTTATTAGATTACGCTCGGTGAAGTATAGGAACAGCAATAAATAAATAAAATACTCTTCTCTGCTTTTATTTCAGTACCACTGATACGAGAGTTCAACAATATTGATGTATTAAAGAAAATAAAAAAAGATATATAACCCTAGGTTATAAGACAAAATGAAAGCTGTTGAAGTGTAACCCTTTTGCGGTGATATGAACATAAAAAAAATATGAACATTTTTAAGATATGTCCATCCAAGATGTTGCATTTACATTTGGTTTTAAACTTTAAAACGTATCTTAATTTTAGTATAAAATATAGAGAGAGATGTTTTGAAACTTTGTATATGTAAAAATGAAATATATGGCATAAATATGTACACTAGAAAAATATTTTCATAGAATTTTTGTAACCACCCAATAAACATAAATTTTGTGCATAAATTTTGATTTTGGAAGTTTTATTGAACAAAAACTAGGGTTTAAAATGATGTAAAAGTATTTTGGATGCCAATGAACTGAGCTTCACGTCATTCTAAACCATAATTCTTTTAGTCATTCCAAAATGTAGATTTAGAACTGAACATATTTGAAATGAAAGTTATATATATAGAGAGAGAGAAATATTTCAATAATAAGTACAAAATACGGTACATTTTAAGTCAACAAAATCGAATACTGGTCTTTGCATCAACATAGCTTATTTGGGTTCAATTAACCCCTTCCAGGATCATTTTATTTCTGAATTATGGATAAAATTCTCCATTTTTAATGCTTATTTTCAAACATACATATCAACAAACATAACTCTTTAAACATAATAGCACCATTTTTTTAAAATAAATTTATTTGCAAAACTCCCCATGCTCCACATTGCATAACATGATGCTTACAGACGTAAGTGGTAACAACATTATAAAAGAATTTAAAAAAAACACGCAATTAAGAAAAGAAAAAAAACAAAAAAGAGACAAAAATAAATAAAAGGAAGGGAGGAAATGCACAAATATAAAGAAAGGAAGGTACTTATAAAATTTTAAAAATCTATACAGTTAACAGGATTTCTCAAGACATTAAGGCTTTCAGAACAATTGACCAACAAAGACAAAATAGGGGGCCAGGATATATCTAAGCGTTTCAACTCCTTTTTAAAATTTTCCCTTTTACAAAAATATAAATTACAATACAACAAGACATGTTCTGCAGTTTCAGCATCCAGACCATAAGAACAAATATCATTATGAATTAAGTTAAACCTAGATAAATAACTCTTAAAATTTCCATGTCCTGTTAGAATCTGGGATAACTTAAAATCAGTAATAAATTTCCTAATTTTAGCCGTTGATAATAAAATAAGTAATTTTATTTTGAATTACAAATTTTATTTACATCTTTTGCATCTACGTAATGGATTACAAAATTATCAATCGAAATTTGATCTTTTATGATAAATTTGAAAGCATGGTACTGCACATAGCAACATCGCAATCTGGACAATATAATCTTTTTTCTCTTCTTATCCCTAATCTCCGGTCGTATTGGATTAGTTTTTTTCTCCGTTGGGGGAATGTAGACAAAAAAAAAAAAAAAGTGTCCTTCAGAGAAACGTGAAGGAGGGTGCTCAGCAGAAGGACGTCCACTTTTGCAGGAATTTCCACCTAGTGGTACTTTTTAATTATTCGAAAGCATAAAAACCACATGTGAAATAATTCAGGAAAGACTGATTGCACAGTGTAAATTTTAACTATACCCGAGCTACTCTCGGGATGAACCAGGATGGTACGTTTCACCTGCCTGAGCTCAACTCGGGAAAAGCCGGGAAGGAGTTAAGACGTATATATTTTTCTCTGTCATGTTATTTAAGTTAACATTTGAAGTACTTTAAAAATCCCTTACAATATTAAAATTGGAATGAGGAAAGTTTGAAAAAAATAATAGAATTAAAAGCGGGAAACTATAATTTTCAAAATAATTCATGCAACTCATTTATCGAAAACTCTATTCATTTATGAATTAATCCGCTTTGTCAAGTGTTTGACGTTGAAGATAAAACTAAATGTGGTAAATTCGGGGTTGGGTTTAATGAAGTCTCATTTTAGTGTAACAATTATTAATTCATTTAAGTTAAATAAACACGAAGACAACAAATTCACATTAACAACACACATCATTGACAAAAATTATGGATAAATTGCGGAATTATTTTCGACGGCTGAAAAGTCTTATAGCGCCTTTTAGATCATCTCTTCCGCGCATTTGTGGTATCAGGGAACATGCCCTGTTGGTGTTCTGTTTCTTCAATGCATCCAGGTATGAGGAAAAATCCATCGGTAGGTTAATCAGTGGTCACTTTAGGTCACTGTCCTACTCCAATGCTATCAAGATCTTCCCAACCTGCACCAAGTGTTGCAATATTTAGTCTACTCTCAACCTCAGCCTTGATTGTCTAGGACTAGACAAGCAAGACCTTTATTCTTCACTGGTGAACGTCTTGGAATTTTTACTACTGACCAAGATCATGGACCTAATTTTGCTCTGCTAAATGTTGGAGATTAGCTACAACAACAACGAATAAATAACCATGGTCAGTTTTTCATAGCGACCACATTCTTCCCTCTCCTGACCTGTACTTGAGATAAGTGGTCGCTAGAAGGTGCTTCTGTGGCTTGGAACAGTCAGTTTTAGTTATATCGAGTGGTTATAGTGTCTTTTTAACAGCTCTTTCTATATATATATATATGTGTTACCGGCAAAGTATAAAATATACGGCATTCTATAGAATGCCTAGGCATTCTATACAATTCCTAAATCTAGCCGGCAATGTATGAAATGATTCCTATTTCACACATTGCCTAGGCATTCTATAGAATGCCTAATGAGAAACTGGCAAAGTATGAAATACATCTCAGATTCATTTCGAATATTGTCAATTGGCTAGACAAAACTTTTAACGCGTGTCTCAGGCTCAGAATCTGTTAGTTGTACATTGCTGTTTGTTCCGAAATGTCAAAATACTCAATTTTACTTAAACATATTCAATAAAAAATTGCTTTTTTCCTGTGTTTCCTAAAAATGGAGGAGCAAGCTATAATGTTGGAGAACAAGTAATGGTCTATAGCAGGGATCGGCAACCTATGTCACGCGTGCCACATGTGGCACGTGGTACAAATCTCAGTGGCACTTTGCACTACTCAACAAATTTGTAAATTTTTTAATTGTTTCAAAAATGCTCTGCTGTGTGGTTCGTTGAATCATATTGGTAGATTGGTTTGACACTCAACAGCTAAAAGGTTGCCGACCCATGGTCCATAGACATGAAGCAACTATTCAACGGCTACTTGCCCAAAATTCGAGTTGATGCTCCAAAAAAAAAGGTTTTTTCTAAACTGAAATTACTTACTAGAAGTTAATAAGTGATATAAAAAATGCTAAAATGACTACTAAGAAGGAACCCAGGGATGTTTGAGGAAAATAAAAGTAAACTCATTTAAACTGTTAAAGAAGGCGGCAGTACCATAAAACAGTGGTCCCTAACCCTTGGTCTGTGGATCAAAGGTTATCAGGCAACTCAAGGAGCATTAAATTTTTTCCATTATATTTACTGAGGTGTATTTTTCTCGTGCTTGGGCGACTTTCCATGGAAATCACTTTATATTTTATGTAAAATCATTTTGTAATTATTTTTGGTGTAACTGAACTTTACTCTGAAGGTATGTTTAAATACATTTAAATTATATAAAATCAAACAATTTAAAATATAAATAATCAACGTCCCACCCTCAGCGGGCTGCTGTAAAATTACCAAACATTGACCGATCTGGAAGAGAAAACTGTTGGGAAGAACTGCTATACAGTATTAAATCACGGATTCTTTTTTCACTCAATGGGGCTGCAGATTGGTATTTTTACCATTTTCAGACCTAGTACATTCTACAGGGGCTGGTATCCCTTTTTAGTGCGGCACCATATAGGCGATACCAATTGCCCCCAGTAATTTTGACACCAAGTTTGACAATGTGAACTTGTTCTAGGAATTTAATTTGAAAAGAGAAAAATTAAATTCCGGATTCTGGGGATGTGATAGAATTCTGAAAAAACTTTCAACCAAATACAAAAACGGTAAACGTTATGATATTGAACTGTACATCCACCTACGGGAAACTGTCCAGAAAAAACAGAAAATTATTTTTAAAACAAGGTAATGTAGTACAAAATTTTGATTTTTCCCCCCGAATGCCAATATATTGGCACTTGTAATGAGTGAGAAATAGGATGGTTTCTATCAGCTTGGAACTTTTGAAGGAATTTTAATACAAGAATATGCGAAATCACAATTTAACAATAATGTTTTTAATGACAGTCACATTATTTTGTCAGAATAACATTTGTATTTTTAGGAATATATAAGTCATTGATGTAATTTCCTTATCATGACCTTTTTTCATACTTTGCCTAAATAGCTTTGGGCATTCTATAGAATGCCTTAGCATTCTATACAATGCCTAGGCAAAGTATGTAATAAATCTCATATTTCATACTTTGCCTAAAAACGCCCGGCATTCTATAGAATGCCGGCATTTCATACTTTGCCGGTAACATATATATTCGTTGTGACAAAGTGTTTTTATAAAAAAGCTTATTGATGACTCTTTAAAGAAAAGATATTAACTGCATTCTAACTGCATTGAATAAGAAACATTATTTTAAAGTTGTTATTAAACATATTAAATATATACAAGTATATAGTGAATATATTAATAGTCCATCTCTTTAACATGTATATAATTTACTTTTAGTTAATATGTGCATTTTTTTCCAGGGGAGCAGTCAACAATGGGTATTCTAGAAACCATGATGTCCTTATTGCTGCCTCTTCAAGCTCCAATTTTTAAATGACAATTTAATACATTTTCACAAACAACATGATACGAAAGTTTGTTAGGCTCTTTTTATACTTGTTAGTACAATTTCACACTTGCCTTTAAAAAGATTAGTACGTGTAGAATGTTTTTCACTGCATGACTTCTTCGAATATTAGTCGCACACAGCATCTTTCAAACGTCGTAACTATTGTTAAATGTACTGTAGATTAACTCTTTAGATTCTTTTTTGACAACGAATACGTATTACACAACGAAGATAATTATTCTTCCATACATTCTGAATCGTGTTTTGTAGAAAGATCATCAGCATCGAACGTTCCTGTTACGAATTTTTAAAAACGAATGATCATGAATCGCTTTGATAATGACCGGATCTATGGACACAAACCCCTCTTTTGACATAGGAGAACATTTTTATACACGTACAGATATTCATTCTCACTGAATCTTGCATTGTGTCCTTGCATCTCTTGGCTATCATGTGCACACCATCATCCACCGTTCAGGCCGAAGATTACGAAAATGGTGCTGCTGCGATGGAAGCTTCTTGTTCTAATCAACCAACGAAGAATACTGAATTTTCTCAGGTAAGATTTGAATTAATTTCTTTCCTAAGAAGAAAAATGATATAAATAATTTGTTTTTAAAAATGGGGACTGGAATGGGCGGACTTTTTCAGGGTTACGGACTATTTTTAATGTTTTTAAGGTGTTGCGGTCCACCCAATGGCGAAGGTTTGGCTATTCGGTGTTAAAATTGTTGTTCTTTTCTTAACACTTGTTTTTGACATTGTACCCCTTTTAAAACATGAGAGATTACTATTTTTATTACAAAAACTCAAATAACACAAGGTTGTCAAGTTGAATGCTTAAGCAACTATGAGCGACTGCTAGTCGTGGACGAATTCAGTTCAACGAGCTGAGGAAATACGTCAATCGATGAATCTGAAACCGACGCATGTATTTAATTTGCCCACTATCGAGTCCCGTGAAATCGCGGGACATGACATCTACGCGAGAACCCAATCCCGTAAGAGCGCGGGGTGTAGAATAATGTCTCTACAGTGAAACCCGTGCTATCGCGAGAAGAGTATAACTAATTAGGCCTTTCTCTGGTTTGTTCCATATTGTATGCGTCCTATTTATTTTTTGTTACTATGCTGTCTTCGTCCTTTAAGTACTTCGTTGCACTCCTGCATAATGCATTTTATATCTCTCAGTTGAAGTTTCCCTAAAGTTTTGTACTCGTGCACGTGTGTGCGTGCATGTGAGTGTGAGAGTGTGTTTGAACGTGTGTGTGTAATTAATTAATAAAGGGCTTATATTCATTTATGTGACTCGGGTTCCGGGCATGAGTGCTGAGAGAAAAGTACTACTCATGTGAACCCAGTACTTAAACTAAATTATAAAATCTGGCTCTAATTTAATTTCTGATTAAATAATTAAAATAAAATTATTCCAATAACGGATTAAAACTGATATTTGGTTACGAATATTTTAGATTTCATAATGAATTTATGTAATGAATTTATTACCGATTTTCACATTGAAATTATTATATTTTTAGTCAGTTAAGCAAATTAAATTCTTAATGAAAAAATAATATAATTCCTAAATTAACGTATGTTTAAAGATATTTATAGAAGAGATAAACTAAAATAGGTTTTGTTTTTATTGCTAGAGGAGATCAGTAACCGCTCTATAACTTACACAATATTAATTTAATATGCATACTTCTGTACGTGTTAAAAAACCATTTTTACATTGAAATTTTTTTTTTTTTGAAAATAATTTATCAATTTATTTTATAACAAATTCTTTTATTGATTTGAAATCTCCAAAAAGTTTGAAATATTTTACTAAAATTCTTCTTGGAAATATAGATATTTGTAAAGTAAGAACTGTAGATTTTTTTTTATTTAGACTGTTCTGTTATGGAACTTAAACTAAAATCTTCTTGATTTGAAACCAAATCAAACAGTGGTAAATGTGAGCATTAATTAATATGTCTTAGAAAATGCGTCATAGAATAGTATTTCATATCTAACTACTTAGGATATGTTCCAATAGTGCATTACCTACAACAATATCAAAAGTAAAAAACAATTAATTTAAAAAAGTTGTCTTAAGATTTTAGTGAGTTTTTTTTTTATCTCGATACGATTTATGTGTTTGTGTGTGACTAAAGATTAAGGTGAAAAAAAGTTTGTGAAAACAGTAATTTCAACAACGTTCCTCTTTTCGCTCTCGATACCATTATTTTAGTTAATCTCGAACAATGCCTTTATCAACAGCAGATGATTGTTCATTTATAAAGTGAAGTTCAAAGAAGTTCTTTTTTTACAAAATATCGTTAAGGGAATTAACTAAAGCCGTGCCATACATCAACCAACAACTCTTTTTCTTTCCTTTAAAAGAAAAAATTGGGTCGAAGACTTATTGAAAAAAAATCATGTTATTGAATTGTTTTCTTAATATACGTCCCAATTCCTGAAGTGATTAAGTGATTTCCGTCTAATTTTCATCAGATACAATAAATGATGTATAGTTTTCTCTGTTTAAGGCAAATTATGCGTGAACTACAATAAATATACTTATACACATGATCGTGCAATTATATATGTAAATACTATACTGTTATTATTCCAACTAATCAATATACAGAAATGTAGCAAGACAGAGTAAATCATAGTAAAACTGTTTTAGCAATACAATAGAAAATTCTTAGTTTGATAGTAAAATTGTCGGGATAAATATTGTTCCATGGGTGCCGAAATTTCCCTTTAATTTGCTTATAATATTGGACTTAAAAAAGAACAGAAAATAGTTATTGTTTGAAATTTTTTTGCGAAGCTAAAAATAATTTGTAATATTGGAAAGCTAGTCAGTTTAAATTGTTTAGTTTCACACAGTTACAAACGGTTTTAAAACATATATCACTACTGCCGGCAAAATAATAATAATATTCTACAAACTTTCATTGACCAGCAAGATAATAAAGCTTTAATTAAAATAGTAAATATACAAAGATTTTTTTTAAAAAAAAAGATATTTATTCATTTTATAGTTTGGATATTGAAAATCTTCTTAATTCCGATATCAGTGATATTTTCAAAGTAATTTTAGAAAATCAAAGTAATTAAATCTTAATATTAATTTCCCCTAATTTAAAATTCTCATACATTTAGTTAAGAGTAAATCATATTAATTTTAATGGTACTCTTTACAAGCAAACTAATGGTTTGCCTCAAGGTGATAATTGAAGAATTACATATATCATATATATGTCGTGGCTTCGATAGTGGCGTATATAAGTTAATTACTAATTTTATTGGTATCTCAAAATAACTCTTCTGGTGTTAAAATGAAATTAATGAGGATGTAATCAATATCAAGAAGCTTTCTTACTGCCGAGAACCAATTCACAAAATGAATACCATAGTATCAATGCATTACACACACACATATGTATATACATGTATAACCCGACAATACTATAATAAAAACAGTAATCTACAAACAAAAAAGAGCCAGCTGGGCGGCGTAGTTGGTTTGATGCTGGAATTGTAATCCCAATTTTGTGGGTTCGACACCGGGCCAAATCGGTAGATTTAAACGATGCAAAAAATCGACAGCCTCTAAGTCGTTAAAATTCCACAGAGTACCTGTTTGGCTGGGGTGCTGTTGGTAAAATTATATTCCTTGTACAGTTTCGCGCGTCAGAGCTCAGATTCCTCCCCCTGGGGAGGAATATGGGTGTCAAAATTACATTGTAGCAATTGATATCCACCTATTTGGTGCCACACTAAAAGGTGATACCAGCTCCCAGGAAATGCACTAGGTCTGCAATGGTAAATACCCTTAGAAAGAAAAAGAAAAACATGCTAAAATAAAGTAGAAATTTCAAAATCTAAAATAAATTTGACAAATATTATTACTAAAATACACACACAGCAAAGATATAAAAATAATTTACTAGTAAGAAATCATTAATAATGGTGACCGCAGGAATGCATATAAGGAAAAATTGCTTAAAACTAAAATAAAACCACTTTAAATTGTACATATAAAATATGAAAACCATATAAAAAGTTAGTAAGTTTGGGGGGGGGGATTAAAAAAACAAGCATAATCAAAATTGAAAATCTTTCTAACTTCAAAGATATCCTAATAACTTAACAATTGGCGCCAACTAATTTAAAGTAGAATAGTTAGAAGAAAATAGGATGTTTTTAAAGGAAAACGCATATAAAATGAACATAATTAAGAATATAAGCAGCCATATTACACACCAATATTAATGAACTTATTACAAGTGTATGCATAACGAAAAGCAACAGGATGTGAATATATGCATACCAATTGAAAATATGATATGTGTGTATAATAATGTTATATATATGCATAGGAAAATATAATGTAATTTGCATATAAAGGGAGTAAAATAGCCTTTACAACAGTAAGTAAAGTAAAATAATAAAGTTAATAAATGCAATTATATATGTATAAGAGAGAATTTTATATATATATATATATATTGGTTTAACAACAATTATAAAAAATTTCAGAAAACAAAAGGCATTGAGACAAATGTATATCTATTCCAAAGTATACAAGTAGAATGAATAACAATCCTACACAATCAAAAATTTAAAAATCATTGAAAATTGTTATTTAGAAGAATTATAGGTTGTGAAGAACTTTATGAAAATAAAGGAAAAATTATTTTGATTATGTAACTTTCGTAGAACGCAACAAAATTTGATAAATTTTCACACATTATAAGTAATTTGATGACATAATTCCCTTATGAAACAGAAGTAGCGCAATGAAAGAACTCTTTTGGAAGAATTCTGAGTTTGTCGAAAATATTTCATTAGATAATCTAAATAAAAATACTAAGGTAAATTAACTGTATCTAATGGCTTAATATTTTGAAAATTAGTAGTGTGGCGTTTGATTCAATAATGGTAGCGTGTTTGAAATATAATAATTTAGTTTAATTAAGTCACAGCTATTATTTACATTAATATACAATTTTGCACTATGAGATGATTTTAAAGTCCAAAATAATTTTGTGAGGGAGGGATCTTGTTGGTGTCTGTTCCATGCGAAGTTTTCGCTCTGGACTCTCTCGGCCCTGATCTGGACTCCCTGCGGTTGACCGACCTCGGCACGTCCCCTTTCACACCCCACATCCGGTGGTGGCGAAATGCTTCCCCTAGGGTCAAAGGTTGCAGGGGCTAATTAAGACACGTCCGTCGCAGTATATTAGCGACTGCAGGTGTTTTTGCACGTGTGGTCATCATTCTTCTAA
>BMAO01005092.1:0-25676 GCA_019973975.1 Trichonephila clavata | reverse complement strand
TGCATTTGTTTAGTTTACATGTTTAATTGGTTACGAAAATGTATTTCAAATGCGAAATGCTGTTACATTAATGACCTCTAGAATTTTGAATGTAAGCCTGCAAGCTTGCATGCATTGTGTCATACAGGTGCCGAAGGTCAATTTGTGGTATGGATATCCATGCTTATTGTATTTGTTGTGTCAATGCTGACTGTGGATGATGCTGGGGTTGTCGTCCAATCATACATACTCAGTTGGAGACTGATCTGGTGATCTCGCAGGCCAAGATAATATGCCAACACTCTGTCGAGTACGTTGCCTTACTAGAGTAATGTGAGGGCAAGCGTTATCCGGTTCGAAAACTCCCCTTTGAATGCTGTTCTTGAATGGCAGTAGTATATGTTGAATTTCCAGACTGACGCACAAATTTGCAGTCAGTGTGTTTGGGATAACCACGATAACACTCCTGTTGTCATAGGAAATTTCGCCCCGGACCATGACTCCAGGTGTAGGTCCAGTGTGTCTAGCCCGCAGACAGTTTGGTTGCAGGCGTTTCCCAGGCCTCCTTCTGACTACCACACGGCCCTCACTGGCACCTGCTTTCATCAGAAAATACAGCAGATCTCCACTTCGTCCCCATTGAGCTCTGGCTCGAAACCACTGGCGTCGTAAACGGCAATGGCTTGGAGTCAGTGGAATACACGCTTCAGGGTGCCTGGCTGTGAGATGTTCTTGAAGTAACCAATTTCTAACAGTTCGTTGTGTCACTGTGGTACCAACTGCAGCTCGAATTTCTGCCGTAGACGCAGTATGATGCACCACAGCCGTACGCCGAACACGGCGGTCTTCCCTCTCAGTAGTATCACGTGGCCTTCTAGAACTTGGTCTTCTTGAGGCGGTACCATCCCCTGACCACTGCTCCCAACAATCATGCAAAGTGGACGGATCGTGGAAGACCTATATCGTGGAAAGAAAATCCACCTTCTCGTAGCCCTATTACACGACCTCCTTCAAACTCGGTGAGCTGCTGGTAATGGCTTCTTCGTCTTCTTAAAGGCCTTCTTGGCTAACATAAACTCAATACGTCAAGTTCCGCAGACAAATAACGCTCACGAACTTTACAGCGCGCATTTAAAGCAACCCTGATTTGCAAGTTCTGCGTGGCGCTATTACCTCCAAGCACGAAACGTGAAATTTGAATAGATTCCATCTTTCAGATGTATAAACACGCCTACTAAATTTCGTTTATCTAACAGTGTTTATCTTTATTAGTGTTGGGATTCTTTTCCCGTCAGTGTATTATTTACTTGTTTACTTTCTTGACAACTTCTTATGTAAACTCTAAAGTTGAAATAAATCATTTATTTTCGTAAATATTACAATCCTTTTTTAATAACTATTTATAATCATTTCTTTTTTTTATGAAAAAATATCAAATTTATACAATTTAAAATAACCAGCATTACCTTCTGTAATGCATTGTAATCTTATGAAAGGATTTATTTAAATATATGTCAGTTTTTTCTCTATATAAATAACATTCATCATTACATCAGATATTTTTATTATTTGTTTAGTCATTTATATTATGTAGATCTGGAATATATATACATACTTCTGGCAATTTCATTCTAATGAATGATGAGTAAATAAACTAACCTACTTTTTTTCGAATAATAGTTGTACTCTTGAATTTAAAAACAAACATTTTAAAAACTTTATTGCTACAAAAAGTTTTTTTCTATAGGTTAGTAAAATTATATAATTGCAGCAGAACAAATTTATAAATTGAATTTGCTTGAAGAGAATTAATAAGTGTTTAAAGAGAGCTTGAGAATTCATTTAATACGTAGGGAAAAGTTTTCAGAATTAATTCGAATTCTTAGTTTGAAGATTAGTTAAATTTAGAACTGTCTTGACAGTTTCTAGTAGATGGGAAATTTCCCAATTTGAAATTAGAATTTCCGTTACGATTAGAAGTGAAACCTTAGATAAATTTAACTACTTTATGTATTGATTATTATACTAAGCCAATTAATACATTTATCATTTATACGTTAATTTTAAACAATGATATTTGTTCATATTTTAAAAATTCTATTACTATACGAAATTTACATTTTAGAACTGTAGTTTCCAAATATTATATTTTTTTCTATTTATAATCCGTTGTAACTTTATTATAATTCAGCACTTCGGTAAAATTTTCCATGTTTATTAGTGGATATTAAGATAACTAAACCATATTATCTCAAAATATTAATAAAATTATTGTAACTTAAATTATATAGCGCAGAATGACCGTCATTATTTTACGAAGCTTCAAGATGTATCTCTTGTAAAATATACATATTTTCTATACTAAATGTAACAAAGTATCACATTACACAAAAGAAAATGATTTTATTTTAAAACGCTTGCAACAACCATTTTAATAACATGTTCTGAATTTCATTTCATTCTAATGGATTATTGTAAATTTTAAAAAAGATTTCAGCAAAGAACGTAATAAAAAGATTTTTCTTGATCGGAATTGTGAGGAAATATATGATATTCACAAACATATAATGTGTTTATATATGTGTATGAATGTATGTATTAAATTTCCATAAATTAATAATTCTAATTTTTATTAATGTTTATTTCAGTAAAAAAAATCTTCAGCCTGAAAGATAATTTATTTCTTTTTAGCTAAGAAAGTATTTTGTCTTTTTCTCCTGCTAAAATAATTTCTTACTTACGGCATCATATGCAGCCAGTTTCTTTCTTTTCAATTTCTAATTTTTTTTATGGTTAGTTCAGTCAGTCAGCGTTCTTATCTTTCTCTTAAAAATAGCCCATTTTACTTTTCTAGATGATTAGACTTTTGAGTACCAGGAAACTTACCGAGTTGTTTAATTTTTTAATTGCTTAAAATGTGAATAAATCTTTGAATAGCAAGCATCGATTTTTTTATTTTTATTTATTCAATTAGAAGTTTTTTTTCTTTCTGAAACTGAATTATTTTGAATAACTAAAAAAAAAGATGTGGGTCTGCTTGAAGTAATTTTCATTGATATTTAGATTTTCAAGAAGTAGAATTTTTTTAGACGAGTGTTACTTTGGGATTTTGTGTAGTATTAAATTATCTTTTTTTTTTTTTAATTTTTAGCATATGAAAAGGTAAAAAAAAATGCTTAATTTTTCTCCAGAAAAATATTTGTTTTAAGTAATTTTTCTTGATCATTTAATTTTTAATATTCTAATTTCTTAACAGTGAGAATGCCTATAAAGGTACATCTTAACACATGGTGTAAATTGTTATATTTTTTACTTTATGCTTAACTTTCTTTTTATTTAATTAGATAATTAATACGCTTAATGTTCTTTATGAAACGTTGATCTTAACTGGGAAAGAGAATTTCTGTTTTGTTATTTCAAATGTTAAGTATTTCTCTTTTCTCATTACGATTGCTTTCTTGCAATTTAATACTTAAGTAATTTATTTCAATTATTAAGTGAAAACTATGATCACTACATAAATGTAATCATATTTTCACAATGATCCTAAAATGATAAGTATTACCTAGCTGTGTGTCTTAAAAATCATGTACAGATGAAAACAAAGCATAGTATTAGATTTTTAGTGATTAAAACGAGTCATAAGGTGAGACCCGATTTTGAGCAATGAAAATAAGCGCGAAAAATTTAAGAAAAAATTACAACGTAAATATATGAAATATTTTATTAATTAAAACAAAAATACGCTAATTACGCTTACATTTTTTAAATTATTTACTTAAAAGAGTACTTTTCAATTGAATGAATTATTTTTCTCGATATATCATTTTTAAATATATCGGGAATTTCGGAGCAAGAAATATCCTTCATATTGAACTTAACACATGATAAGTGCTACAGCTAAAATATCAACATATAATTTTGATTTCTCACTTGTCCAAAAATCATTAACAATTGAAAAAACTCTTTCAACTGCTGCATTAGTTCCAGGGCAGCACAACGTAAAGTCAACAAGAATAACTAAATTTTCATATGAAATGTGCTCATTTTTGAAATGATTAAATATTTCCACCCATCTTTTATCAATTTCAACATGTTTATTTTGTCACTGTTCAAATTTATTAGAATTTATATATACATTCAACCTTCTAATTTCTTGTCATCGATTTTAATATCAGGCATTTATTTTAATAAAAACTCAATACAATTCTCTATACCTGCCTAATTTACTTGCGATGAAGTCTAAAAGCACCATTGAAAACTTATTTTCTGGGATATTTGTTTCAGACCATTCTTCGACATATTGGAAACATGTTTGAAAAAAAATTCTGCGCTTCTTTGGAAAAATTTTCCGGTATGCCCGAATTTGTGTTTCTTCTCTTTGACGATTTTCTTTTTATTATTAAAGGAATAAACTTTTCTTCAATTCGTGATTTTTATTGAAAAGAAAGATCATTCAAAATTAGACTAACTTCTATAGCTGAAATATGTTCACCATCAATCTTTTGAATCACTTTGTGGAAAATAGATGCCTGATTTGTTCAAAATACATTACTATCTCCGATAATTCATAGTGTTCCGACACAAGACGTGTAACAGTTTGGTCTAGCATCTCTGAATACAGAGATTAACGGTTTGGTTTTAAAATATTGAAAAGGAGGACAAGTAGGAGGATTCATTTTGAGGAAGGACAGAACCTATAAGAGAAGGACTGTCCTCCCAAAAGGAAGACAATTGGTCACCTTAGTAAAAGTGATGTAAATCTTCAAAGTAACGTAGTTTTAGTATCTTAGCTTCTTTTAAAAATGATCAAGATAAGTAAGAAGGGTGAAAACTTAGGTTCTCTCGTCACTTGACCGGTTCAATATTACTAAGTTCGTCACCAATAGCTCTAGCATTGCTTCAGATTGTGATGTTGACAAAAAATCAAGTTAACTGTAGTTAGCCAATTGGGAACCTGAATGAATACTTTAAGCTCTAGTTTAGAAAGTGAGAATTCTTAATCCCTTAATATATTCATTAGTGCTGTATAATTCAAGCATACTTTTTAATACAAATAAATATTTAAAAAATTATTTAATAACTGACATAATAAATAAAAAACTATTTAAAACGTCAAAATAATTGTAAAAACTAGTTATTTATCGCATAAATTTACCTTTTCCTTATAGTAAAACACAATGTGAAAAAAAAATAATAATAATAATGAATACTTCAAGCTCTAGTTTAGGAAGTGAGAATTCTTTGAATCCCTTAATACAGTGGTTCTTAAATTGTGATCCTTGGACCACTGGAGGTCCCCAGCGCCTTTCTAGGGAATCCGCGAAGATCTCGCCTCTAATGTTAATATTTCTCTTGTTTACAAACTCTGGAAGGTTGTCTCGTGGAAAAACTGAAAGTTTTGCCATCCTAGATTAGATTACTAAATTGTCCCGAATTAAAAAAATCTACTAGAGCATATATTTTTATTAAGAATATTAATTATTTTTCATGTTTGCAATTACAAAGTCATTATTATAATGTAATATTTTCTTAAGATTTGTTTGAGGCCCTGGGCCCATACTCAAAAGAAGGCCTTGGGCCACTACACAAATGTAGGCCCCACCATGAACCATAAAAGTAAACAATACATGGCATATGTTGTGAAATGCTTGTACAAACAATAAGCCGAAACAAATAAATGTGTATGACTTACAATCGCAAAAACCGTCTCGACCGACTTCCACCTCTTGACTCAATAAGTAATAATGATGTATGGTGGTAGACTAGACCTATACATGGATAATGGTCATCACATGTAGCCAGGTGACATATCGCCCAAAATTCCAACGTTTTCGGAGAATACAACAGGAAAAAAACATTTGACCGTTGAAATTATTCGAATCATGATCTCATTAAGGCTAAAGGCGAGAACGAAACGAGATCTTGGGCCAGGGCCTAGTTGGCCCATGCCTTAAGACGTCCCTGAGCATAGAAGTGTTAAAAAGTCTGTATAAGTAGCAGAGGTGTCCTTAGGATTATTAAGGAACCTTTAAATTACAAAACCATGAGTTGAAAGTTAAAAAGGAGTGTTCAAAATCTGGGGGGTCCGCTATATCAGTCTGATACGAAAAGGGGGACCACAGCAATCAAAAAATTAAAAACCATTGCCTTAATATATTCCCCAAAGCTGAATAATTCAATCAAATTTTTAAATGAAAATAAGTATTAAGAATCATTTTACAGCTGGAATTGTTCGAGTATGTGTAGTGGGCGCCACCTGGTGGGGATTAAGTGTATTAAGAAAAACAAGAGTGAGTTTTTCAGTGTGTGTGTGGGGGAGACGAACGAGAGCATGGAATTACGGTGCCAATCGCAGTGTTCCGACGTATGCCCCGAGCAACAGAGAGAGAAAATAAAAACTGTTTTTTTTTTTTCAACAAACCTCGTCTGGTTTCCTGAATAAAACACATAGGGGCCACTCCCAACAGGTATACTAAATAAAAAATTATTTAAAACGTCAAAATGAACGCAAAATTTTGTTATTTTCAATATAAATTTACATTTTTTCACAGCAAATCAGAATGTGAATAAGAAAAAAAAGACATTTGCATTATATAAATCTTCGTAAAGAGAAATGTCCTTCTTCCTTTAAGAGACTTGGAATGTTTATCTATCTAACAATGCTATAATTAGACTGTCACATTGAAGACGACTAACTGCAATTAGGATGAACCTCTCAACGGACTTGGAAATTAATATGCCGTGTTTCCAAATACCTTGTATTAACTAGCTTTATGGAAGTTTATACCCCCCATTATTATACCGAGAGAAGTAGTAGCTAGATGCTTGGATATTTATAATCTGAATTTCAAAAGGTGTAATGATTCTTACAATGTTTGAATTAAAACACAGTTTGAAATTTTATTTGTGATACATGTGAAAAGATTCCTAACAAAAATACTTCTGCGCATATATATATATATACTCAATAAATGAATACGAAAAAAAATTTTGTCTTTTATATTCCAAGTAGAAAAAAATCAGATAGGTATGAGACATGCTTTTTCATTTCTGTCGTCAATTATTAATTTTAATTCGAGTAATTTAATTCTCCAAGCATTTTTTATTATGAAAGTCCTATCCGTTACAATTAATACTTCAAATCATCATGCGATTTCCAAATTTTATTTAAAAAACCTAACAAGTTAAAATAGAATTTAAACTTATTGTTTTATCGCTTGAGCCAAAGTCTGTTATACGAAATTCAATCTGCTTCCTTTAAAAAAAGTTACAAAAAGATAAACGTAAGTAAATATTTTACAGTATTTGTAAAATTATTACTTAGTTGTAAATCCTATTTTGAAACTAAAGGTTAAAATACGTTCTTTAAAGTACTTTAATAAGTTTTTAAACATTTCTTCTTAAATGCATGATCTTATACTAAAGTAATATGATTTCGCACATATTTTTGCAACCATAATTTGATAATGAAAAACCTTCGTGAAAAACATTGACATAAAATTTTATGATAGCATTTGATAAAAAAAATTTTAAATCGAACAAAGAGAAAATTAAATTCTTGAAATTAAATTTTCTAAAACCCTATTAAGTTATTAAAATATATAGGCACTTTCTGTCTAATTAAATAATAAAACAATTTCGTTATGACCAAGCATGCTACATAAAAGGGCTATGATGCAATTTATGATCTCGTTTTCATCAATTCAATGATAAAGAGCGAAACCTTATAACTTTGAATAAAAATATGAATCATTGGTACCAAAGAAGAATCTAGAATATTTTAGTTTAATAATGAAGTAATTTGATGAAGCAGAAAGTAAAAAAATTATGTATTATATTTCATTTTCTGAACTTAATGCCTTTGAAATATTGCCATTAAGCAAAAAAATATTTGCGAATATTCTCATAATTATTTTACGTTGTTTATATCTATATACGTTTTTTAAAATAATGTATTTTACTTTCAGATATTCTTATAAAAATCGTCTGACCTTTCAGAAACTTTATTAAATCACTAATGTATGTGTAAAAATATAGTCTGCAAATCAAATAAATTGTTTCTTGTTATTTGTTTACAAATTTTAGAAATATATATCTGGTACAATGAAACTTTATTCTATTTTCTTTTAATTTTAAAGCTTATTATTTCAGTTGTAAGCTTGTAATAAACATGGCGGTTCAGTTTATTTTTCGTCATTTGTAGATTTGATAACATTGTTAGGATTATCATAGAGTCTTATAAAAGTTAATTAACTTTCAAGTGTTTATTAAAGATTACATCTTTAATTTAAGATGTGTATTGTGAATTTTATTTGGAACCCGTATTTTTCTTGTGAAGTTTCGATTTTATTTTCCAAATAGTATTTTGAAAATAACGAGCTTAGAGAGTAGTTTCTCGTGAGAAATTTAGCAGCCATTATACGAAAAGATTTTAAAGTTACACTTTATTAATGTATTATTATCTGGTGCCCTGGGAAGTAAATTTTTTGTATATTCAATGATCGAATTGACTTGGAACATTTTCGGCCACGAGTCCACGTTATTCTATGTGCACTAATAGAACAAAAAAATTGTCAACATTTTTATTATAAGTATTTTATAAATTATGTACATACATTGCATTAAATTTCAATGGAAAAACATCCAAAAATTTATAGAAGAATACTAATAATAATATTCTTCTATTAAAAAATAATACATTTAACAGAAATAAGTGCGTATAAATTTTCTACTTTGCACTAATTATAATTCTTTTTCTAATAAAATACTTTTTGTTCATCCATTCAACTTCAAATACATTTTTTAAACACTTGATGTTGATACAGTTTTTTAAAATATTAATTGATTAATAAAATTTTTTAAAAATGAGTAAATAGTAACAAACAAAAATAATAGTCCAACAGCATATATAGGAAGGAAAATCGTTCGTTGTGTCCCTTTAGCGAAATGGATAGTGTGGTGAACATCTAATCCAAAGGTCATGTGCTCGAACCCTACCTAGTTCCTAAGAATGTGGTTTCTTTTTTACTATAATATTTTATTGGAATAATTAAATTCAATTAATGAATAAATAGTAACAAACTAACGAAAAATAGTCCAACATCATATATAGGAAGGAAAATAGAAAATTGCAGGGAAAATCGCTTTCTATTTTGTCACTTAATGTTGTGATTCTGTCATATGTATATAAAATATTTATATCAAATGTAATTATTTAATAAAAAGCAGCTAAAATAAAAAATTTCTTTGTTGACCTAAGTAGGCATTGACTTAATTTTTTTTAATATTACTTATTTTATGTATAATTACATGAAAGAACTGCGATTGTATTATGAAACAAGATCTTATTTTATTTAATATTGGCAAAAGTTAAATTTTAAGAAGCTATTAGCTATTGAAATTTCAATTCATAGTTTTAAATTTCTGAATTTTTAGTTTTCTTATTAATTTTCCTTTTAATTTCTACTGTAGTTGACTTGATACATTTCATACCCAGTTTCTCCTAAAACATCTAGTCAATTTAAAAAATATAAATTTTTTTTTCTTGAAAATACATATAAAGTAATTAAGCGAAAAAATAGCAACACGAAAAAATATAGCAGTCAATTACATAGCATTAATGAATTAGATATGCTATTCTCAATTGTAGAAAATGTAAAATCAGTTTCATTGAAATCTCCCAAATTTCACTTTTTCTACTCTTTGGAATAATAATCCTTTTATTAAAACATCCCATTGCAGGAATTTCTTGTACCCCTTTTTAGTATTAATATTTTAAGAGAGAGGGAGAATTTTTCATGTTACAGCTCTGGATCACTTAATATTAATTATTTATTTATTCTGTACTTAATGCATGCATATTATACTTATTTTTATAAATCTAAATGCTGTTTTCTCATATCTTTATTTTCCGCATGAAAAGAAAATGCATCCAATTATTTTGAATGCAAACAAGTTTAAACTCATAGAATTTGCTATCCTCTCATGTTTGTATACGTAAGTGCAAAATAAGCCTTTTTTCCCTTTCATTTATTTTTTTCCATTTCTTTTTCTGAAGACGAAGTCCAAAGTAATACATTTATTATTCAGTCCAAGTTCAGCTGTGAAAGTGTTTTTTTTTCTCTAAAATTGAGCTTACTTTTTACTTATACCTGACATTTTTAAACTGCTGAAAATTAACTAAATATCTTATAAATTTTTTAAGTTTAAAAGACGTCTTTTTTCTTAATTTTTTTTTTGTCACAATTGATAGTGTTTTTCTTTCAAACTGTTCCATTAGCACTTACGAATTAACAGCTCATTGCTTCTATAAGTCATTTTATCTTTCAATATTTAATGAAGAATTATTTTTAGTTTCATGCTTCAAGATAAAATTTAATATATACGTTTATCTCTAATAAGAATTCTTCTTCTCTAATTGGGCTGCATATTTGTATTTAACCTATGCAGACCTAGTACATTCCCCAGTAATTCTCATTCCCATTTTGTAAATTTTTACCTATTTTTTCCATTTTAGTAATAATAATTTCTTTTTCTATTCTTAATTTTAACATATTTTTCTTAAAATATACTAAACAAATCTAAAAACAACAACAAAAATCCGTTTTTTCTCCATTTTTTCAAAAAAAAAGTTGTTGCAAGTAGTCGGATACCTTAATTGTTTAGTAATAAAAATAATGACCATCGCAATTAATATAAACATGCTGAAAATGGGAATCCAAGCTGATGCGAAATCGAAATGGGACATGAATAAATGTGTGAATATTTATTTCTTTTAAATCAAGTAAAATCATAACGTGCACTTACGCTAATATGAAATAAGTGTGGATACTAATTCAATATTAAAAAAAAGCATTGCAGTCTCTTTTAAATATTCATAGATATTTAGTACTTTTCTATCAATTTTACCTCGTCATCAATTTACACTCGATGTCACTAACGCTTAAAAACGTAATTCCCCAGTTAATATTTCCTATTTAAATGTTACTTATTATTATATAATATTAAAACGAACGCATGTAGGAATTTAAGGTTTATTAAAAATGACAAATTGTGTTTTAGATTATTATAAATAAGAATTAAAAATTTTTATACTAATAAAAACCAGGTGTCAAACTTTTATTTTAAAAAATTAAATTGATTAAATTCTACTACAGTTTTCATTCATAATCTATTGTAGATAAACCTGTGCTTTTCAAACTTTCAATACTTGCTACCCAATTTTCAATCATAATTTTCATCGTGCCCTTTCCGTTTAATATAACAATGTATTGAAAGCAATAATATTGCACTTTGACTCTAAAGATGTAAAACGTGATCTTCATTATATACCGACAAATTATCAAGATAAGTATTAAATCTTATTTATATTACTTTTAAGTATAATAGATATTTTAAGTAAATTATTTTTAATTAATATGATAAGTATTATGTAAATTTTCTTTCTAACTTTTAAATTAAAATTAATTTCAAAATAATTTTTAGTTAAAGAAGGTACCAAGGTTACCAGAAGTCTTGCTACAGAAGGGCTTTCAACTGCGAAGAAGAAATCATCGATTTCACGTCAAATAGCGAAATCAAAAGGCAACTTAGTAATAAACCACTCTTTGAATTTTGAGCAAGGGTGGATGAGGAATTTTCTGCACTGGTATTTCGTATACTTTGTCCATTTCCAACACTAATAATTATTAAACTTAATTTAGTTTTGATAAATAAATTTTCAAATACATTGTGCAGTTCTGATGCACTTATAAGTAACACATCACTCAATAAGTCCCGGGCCTAACATATATATAGATGGAGCTACCTTCTAACTTTCCTAAGTCTATCCTAGTAGTACTAACTTTCAGACGGCACGTGTCAAACTTTCGTGATAATGTCTTGCTTAGTTGAAAAGTTACAGTGGTTTTAGTGAAGCAACTTTTGTTTGCTTAGAAACCATGGATGAAACAGAATTTCGTGTGTTAGTTAAAGAATGCTTTTTGATGGAGAAAAACACGGTTCAAGCAAAACAATGGCTTGGTAAGTGTATTCGGACTCTGCTCCATCTCAAACAATGATTAAGTGATGGTATGCAGACTTAAAACTTGGTCGCACAGAAACAAACGACGCTGAACGTTCAGGTCATCCGAATTCTGCAGTTGTTCCAGAAAACATCAAAAAAGTCCATAAAATCGTTTTAAACAATTGTAAATTGAAGTTGCGTGATATAGAAGAGGATTTAAAGGTATCAGAAGGCAGTTTATTCACTATTTTGCATGATCATTTGTCAGTGAGAAAGCTGTGTTCATAGTGGGTGCCGCATTTGCCCTCTGTCGATCAAAAACAACAACGCATCGACGATACAGAACGTTGTTTGGAGCTGTTTAAGAGAAATAAACAAGACTTTTTACGCAGATATGTGACAATGGATGAAACATGGATCCATTACTACACGTCTGAAGCAAAAAGACATTCAGCTGAAAAGACAGCAGCCGTTGAAAGCTCTCCAAAATGACCAAAAACTCAAACATCAGCTGGGAAGCTTATTGCGTTCGTATTGTGAGATACACGTGGAATTTTGTTTATTGACTACCTTGAGAAAAGCAAAACAATTAATAATGAATATTGCATGGCGTTGTTGGATTAACTGAATGAAAATAAAAAGAAAAAACGTCCTCAAATGCAAAAGAAAAAAGTGCTACTTCACCAAGACAATGCTCCTTGACACAAGAAGTCCATGAAAACGATGGTCAAATTGAATAAATTTCACTTCGAATTACTTTCAGACCCACAGTACAGTCAAAGTCTAGCTTCCAGTGACTACTGACTGCTTTTAGATCTTAAAAGAATACTACAGGGAAAGAGATTCGGCTCAAATGAAAAAGTGATTGCCGAAGTTTAAGCCTATTTCGAGAGCAAAGACAAATCGTTCTACAAAAAAAGGTATTAAAAAATTAGAAGAGCGCTGGGTTGAATGTATCATTCTTGGAGGGGTGTATCTTGATAAATAAAGTTAAATTTTGTCTAAAAGTTGTTGTTTTATAAGTCAGGCCTGGGACTTATTGAGTGATGTGTTATACAGGTTGCGGCAAAAAAAAAAAAACTCGGACAAATTGCTTGCCTCCTAGAATAGTTAACGAATTTCCTTCTAATTGATGTTTTCATGTTTCTTTATCTACCATTTTAATATAATACAATATTTTTAAATATATTTCTTAGTTTGTACTTTGAGTTATGTGTTTTTGATAATGTCGAGCAGAAGGTCTGCTATTTTAGAGTTGTTTCAGCAAGTGTGAAATCGTTCGTTTGCTTAATGTACCTCCGCAAACAGTGTCTGATGCAATCTGTCGTTTCAACGAGCTTGGCAATTACGATAGACGCCCTGGAATAGGTCCAAAATGCACTGGTAAACACTTCAAGGAATCGTAAAGCCAATGAAAAGCGAGAGAGAAATCTGTCTCATGGAAACCCTGAGAGAAATCTAAGGGTTTAAATTTGACAGATCGCTTGTGACATGGAAATAAGTGATATGTTGGTGAGGCGAATGACAAAAACGGAGCTTAGACCTTACAAGTTGCTAAAAGTTCAGCTTCTCACTGAAAAAAAAAAAACTCGCACGCCTCCGAAGTTGCCAAAAAAAATTTTGAGACGGGCCACAACGATGGGAGAGATTCCTTTTTACTGATGAGAAGCTCTTTACTGTTCAACAAATTTATAACTCCCAAAACTATCGAATCTGGTCCGTGGACGCTTTAAGCGCCTCGGCAATTGTTGAGCATTGTCTATATCCATAGTCGGACATGGTCTGGGGCGAAATTTGGGCAAGTGGTAAAACATCTTTGGTTTTTGTGGCATTAAAATCAAGCAAAAAGTGTACCAGAGGGACATTCTTGAAGCTGTTGTACTTCCGTGGGCCCAAAGGCATTTCAGAAATAGCAAATTGGACGTTTCAACATTACTCTGAATTATTTCATAAGGCCAAAAAAAAAAAAAACACAAGAGTGGTGTAAGGTGAATTTTCCAGACATGATATCATCTGAAGAATGGCCACCCTACTCGCTGGATCTCAATCCCATAGATTACTGTGTATGGTCCATTTTGGAGTACTGGGCCTGCACTAAACTTTGGGCTCTAAAGCAACCGCTTCTGCGAGAATGGAATAGATTAAAGGTAAGCGACTCTTGAGGTCCACTGTTAAAAATTTCTGCAAGCGTTTGCGCCTCTGCATTGCTACAAAACGGCGGTCACTTTGAAACCAATTAAATTTATTTATTAGTACTCTTATTATTATTTTTGTGTGTGTTATATTTTATTAACTTCTAAATTTTTTTATAAAATTGTTAATTTTATATAATATTGTTTGTCGGGGTTTTTTTGTTGCCGCACCCTGTATTGTATCAGGATAAAGTTGCATTTTATGTTTTGTTATGTCAATGCATTTTGGTTTGCTTCCATTCAGTAAATTAATAATCTTTTTTAAATAATCTTATTTTCGACTTTTTGATATGTGCTCAGGATTATCACGCCCCTCCCCAGATGGGTGTGCCCCACAGTTTGAGAACCCCTGATATAAATTATTGTATAGATATATATTACATCTCAGGGGCTTTTTATAATCATCTATCATTTCCTGTGTTAAAATTGCGTATATTCGTATTTTATTTGAAAGGAAATTTAATTTGTACATTAGAATAATAATTGTAATGTTAACGAAAAACTTTTAAAAAAAAATAATATTACGGCAAAATTTGTGTTTACTAATTATTAAAACACTTATAAATTTAGTTTACTTCAATTAATAATAATAAATTTCCGTTAAAATGACTATTGAAATTAATTTTAAGAAAATTTTAAATGCTGAAACAAAATGCAGGTGTGTTTGTTGAACTAGCTGATATTTTTTAACCTGTAAGTCTAAAAACTAATAATATTTGTAAGTTTTTTTTATTCGTATAACAATATTTTGCTATAGAAACATCTTTATAAAAATCCCTTTTTAATCTTTTTCAAGAATTTCGATAGAATTTTACATTTATGGATACACTTTCAAAAATAACCAAAACGCACACACATGTATGACTTTCTTTGATATATAGAGTTTATTTTCATTTCCAATTCTAAAATGTTTCTTTTCGAAATTCTGCTTTACAAAACATTTACTAAAAAAAAAACTCGAATCTCAAAAAGTATCCCCATTTTAAAACCTTTCTTTATATGTTACCTTTGTTTTGACTAAAAACCTATACATATTTTATGATTATTGATTTGTTATTATGTGACATCTGTAATGTTTATGCATTTTACCGCATAGCTGATTCGTATTAAATTCAAATTATGACTACATGATTCGAAAACAATCTATATCTTTGTATGTTAGGTAAAATACTTTTCACGTACATGTTATCGATCAATGCATTTTAATTTGACCAAGGACCTTACTGCACGACAGGAAATCCAGGTACCAAACTTAAGTGCTTTTATTTCATAGCTAACACGGCCGCGGTGGCCGAGTGGTCTAGGCATCGGATCATGGCTAGCGTGTCATGAGTTCGATCCTAGTACCACTAAAGATCCGCTATGTAGGGGAGCGATTCACGTTAAATCTGTCGAGAGCTCAAACATCCTCCGTTGGTGTGGTGTGGTAGTTAGGAGAGGGGGTGCCAGCTCAGGTGTCGTCCGCGCCACTTGACCATGGTTCAAAATTACGCGGACCGTCGCCAAAAGCCCTCGTGTTGCTAATCAGTGCGACGTTAATATTCTCTCACTCACTCATTCATAGCTAACACTGATTGCTCACTTGCATGTTGTATCAAGACATGCGAGACTTAATGATTCTTTGGAAAAGTAATATTCCTGAAGTTAGGATTTAATTTTTCTTCTTTTTCAATTCCTACTTATAGTTCACAATCTTCTGATTAATATATATATACATATCTTGTTCAAATTTTCAATCGTTGATAAAATACATTCTATTCATCCATTCAAGTACAAATACATTTTTCAAACTTGTAGAGGGTGACAATTAATACAGTTTTTTCATATATTAATTCATTAATTAAATTTAATTAATGAATTAATAGTAACAAAAATAATAGTTCAACACCAGATATAAAAAGAAAAATAAACTGTTGTGTCCCTGTAGTGCAATGGACTTCTAATCCAAAGATCGTGGGTTCGATTCCTACCTCAGATAGCCTAATTTCTAAAAATGTGATTTATGAATGAATAAAGAGTAACAAACGAGAATAATAGTCCAACGCAATACATAGAAAGGAAAACGGAACATTTCTTTCTATTTTGCCTCTTAATATTGTGATTCTGTCATATTAATTGTAATTATATTAAATAAAATGTAACTAAATTAAAAAATTTCTTTGTTGACCTAATTAGGAATTGACTTAAATTTTTTTTTTGTATTATTAAATTGAAACTGATGCAGAATTTTTTCGAAATAATCTTTTTATTATGTAAATAATGTTTTTAATGGACCAATGATGTATTAAAATTTAGACATAATTATTTAACACACTCATTGTTTTATTAACCTTGATGCAGCGGTTCTTAAACTTCCGATTACCACGCTCCCCCCACCCCTCTTCTTTATGGATCAGCCTGCTATCGTAGACCCCCAAGATTTTAAACACCCCTTCCTGACTCCCAACACATGGCTAAATGTGTGATTTAAAAGTTCCTTAATAATCTTAAGACTGTCGCTGCTACTTGAAAACTTTTTTAACCCTTTCCCCCCGTTCCTACTACTTTTTTGAAAATATTACAAAGCTGTAATGGTGAATGGGTTACTATTACTATTACTACTGAATTAATATTCTTGATCGAAATACGTGTTTCAGTAGTTTTTTCATTGGCAGCAATTTAGTGATGTAGTTTAGTATGACACATCTTTCAATTTTTCCAAGAGGTCTTTCAGAGTCTGTAAAAGAAAAAAATCTTAACATTAAACTAGAGACCTTCGCGGACCTTCTAAAAAGGCGCTGTGGACCCCCAGGGAACCGCTGACCTAGAGAATAACTGGGAGGGAGAGAATTACAAAAAAGTCAAACTATTGGTGACAGACTTCGTAATTTTAGAGAATAACTGGTTCGGACTATATAGTAAGGTTATTGACATGTTAGAAATGTCACAAGAAACTACGAGGGCTGTTTTTAAAGTACGGTCCGTTTGTTGTTTAAAAAATAACAACAATGTTTTGTTTCAAAAAAACCTTTATTTTAGGATTGCACATACTTTTGCCTATTTTTCTACATAGTTGCCGAGTTTATTAATGCACTTGTCATACCTTAGAACTAAGTTTTGAAATTCCCCTTCAAAGAAGTCTGCCGCCTGGTCGGACAGCCAAGAGTTCACTGCCGCTTTCACTTCTTTGCTGTCACTGAAGCGCATGCCACCAAGACTGTGTCTGAGGTACCGGAAAAGGTGGAAATCGTTAGAGGAGCAGGATCTGGGCTGTATGGTGCATGGTCCAAAACCTCCTAGACAAAGGATTCGATTTCGTCCCGAGTCGTTCTAGAAGTATGAGGCCTTGCGTTATCGTGAAGGAGCAAAACACCTTTTGACAGCATGCCACGCCATTAAGCCGTTGAAACAAAATATTGTTGTTATTTTTTAAAAAACAAACGGACCTTTTTTACTTAGAAAACAGCCCTCGTACTTTAAATACGAACTCTTTATAAGTACACATAAGTTCAGTGTATGGATACAGATAAAGTGTGAGATTGAAATTACAGTGTTTAAAAAATATGAGATTTTAGATTTCACTCCCACGTTAACGTGTTTTTGTTACTATTCAAATATCTTTATTCTTATTCATTAATAGTAATTATTTTTTATAACAACAAGTGGCATTATTTCTGTCTTTTAACACAAATTTATTTATATAATTAAAATTTTAACAAAGGTTTTATTACAATCAATGTTAATGTATAAGTGAAACATTTTTAATATCTACACTAAAGTAAATTTAATTATTTTATTCACGACAAGTGTTTAGTAAATGCTTGTAATATTTCAAGTGAATATTAAATAACTTATTTTCTTTGTATCGCTCAAAACAGCTTCTCACATATTCGGAAACTTAAATTTCTTTAAATCTATTATTAACGAATAAGTCTCAGTTCGGAATTCCAAATTTAAATATTTTCACTGACGAATAATATGGGTAAAACCTACATATTTTTACAAATGAAAAATAAAAATTTAGAATTTTAAAATATAGTTTATCCTTATATTTAAAAGGATATTTTTCTCAAAAGTCTATTATCATAAAATTACAATATATATATCATGACTAGCTGTTACCCGCCCGCTTCGCTGGGTATTTCATGATGTTTTATAAATTTTTACTGCTTATATATATGTATAAATTATTGATATCTAAGTCCTAGCATTAAGAATTCGATTGAATTGAAAAATATACTTATACCTGTAACTAACACCTGTTGATAAAAAAAAAGGGCAGAACTCATCTTATTTGTATTTTCTAAAAATCTCTAAAATTGAAGCATAGAATGATGTTTGCTCTTTCGTAACTCAAAAACCAAGTGGATTCCCGCAAAAACAATTTTCAGTGGATCTCTACTCCGTAAATTGAACATGCAAGCCAAATTTCAAGTCTAAATCTAACAGAAAAAAGCAAAAGTTTTACTATAAATATCCCCGTAATCCCGTTGAGAGCCGTTTTCCAAAATTACTGCTCTTAGCGGATTTCAATTCAACAAAAGAAAAATGCAAACCAAATTTCATTATTATAGTCCTTGTAGCTCGAAAAAAGTAATTTTTTTTGTCAATACGTCCCAGTAACCCCCTGCAACCCCCCAGAACTTGATTTGCTTAAAATTTATTCTTAGTGGATCCCTATTCAACAAAAGAAACATGATTAACAAATTTCAAATATATGGTTCTAACAATTGAAAACAGGAATTTTTTTCTGTAACTCCTCTTGACCCCTCGCAAACATCTTTAGGGTCAATTTTCATTTTACTCTTTGTTAGAGGAACTCTATTTCACAAAAGGAACATGCCTACCAATTTTCAAGCAGGATGATCAAGTAGTTTTAAAATGGAAATATTTATCGATTACGCCTCTTAATCTCCCAAAATTAAACTTGGTAGTTGATATTCGCGAAACCCATTTTGTAGCGGTTCTCTACTTTACGAAAGGAATCTGCTTATCAAATTTCAAGACTGTACGTCTAACAGTTTAAAAATGGGGATAATTGTCTATAACGCCACTTGAGCCCCCGCAACGCCACTTCTGGGTCTGTTTTCACAAAACCCATTTTGTAGGGGAATTGCACTCTATGAAAGAAATCTGCTTAGCAAAATTTGAAGACTGTGCGTCCAATTAATTAAAAATGCAAAAAAATTATCAATAACGCCCCTTGAACCCCCGCAACACCACCTAGGGGTCGATTTTCACAAAACACATTTTGTAGTGTATTTCTATCCTATGAGAGGAATCTGCTAACCAAATTTCAAGACTGTGAGTCTAATAGTTTAAAAAAATAAATAATTATTTATATCTACCCTTAACCCCCGCAACAGCCCTTGGGGTCAATTTTCTCCAAACCCGTTTTGTAGAGGATATTTACTCCATGAAAGAAACATTCCTACACATTTTCAAGCAGGTAGGTCAAATAGTTTAAAAACGAAAATATTTATCTCTTACGCCACTTATTCCCCTGCAACGCCACTTAGAGTTCTGTTTTCACAAAACCTTCTTGTAGCTGATAGCTGATCTCTACTCTATGAAAGAAATCTCTTTATCAAATATAAAGACTGTGCGTCTAATAGTTTAAAAATGAAAATAATTATCTATAACGCCCCTTAAGTCCCCTCAACGCCACTTGGGGGCAATTTTCACGAAACCCATTTTTAGCGTATCTCTACCCTATGAGAGGAATCTGCTTACTAAGTTTCAAGACTGTACGTCTAATAATTTAAAAATAGGAATTTATAACGCCCCTTAAACCCCCGCCCCCGCAACACCCCTTGGGGGTCAATTTTCCCAAAACCCATTTTGTAGCGGATATTTACTACAGGAAAGAAACTTACCTACCAATTTTCAAGCAGGTAGGTGAAGTAGTTTAAAAACGGATATATTTATCTATTACGCCCCTTAATCCCCCGCAACGCCACTTAGAAGTCTGTTTTCACAAATCCCGTTTTGTAACTGATCATTATTCTACGAAAGGAATCTATATATCAAATTTAAAGACAGTGCGTCAAATAGTTTAAAAATGGAAATAATTATCTATAACGCCCCCTAAGCCCCTGCAACGCCACTTGGGGGTCGATTTTCAGCAAACTCATTTTGTAGCGGATCTCTACTCTCTGAAAGGAATCTGCTTACCCAATTTCAAGATTGTACATCAAGTAGTTTAAACATGGAAACAATTATTATTAAAGCCCTTAACCCCTTGCGCCCCTTGCGCTTCGAATTTCGGAAAATCCTTGTTTAGCTGATGTCTACTCTATCAAAGGAACATGTCTACCAAATTTCAAGTCTGTAGGTTGAATAGTTCCAGAGATTTCGTGATTAGTCAGTCAGTCAGTCAGTCAGTCAGTGAGTCGCTTTTCTCTTATATATATATATAGATTAAAATTTATTTCAAGCATAAAGATTAAAGTATAAAAGTTGCAGTATGACAAGTACGCATCTTTCTATACAGAAAAAGTTAAATAATACAAAAACTTATTTAAATATTAAATCAAATTATACTGTGTAGAGAAACCGAAATATGATAAAAATTAGATTTTTAAATACAATAAATATAAACAGAAGTAAAAAACTAAAGATTAGATTTTTATTACACTCGTTATCTTTATATCATGATTAAAGATAAAATAAAGCATATTATATATTACTCTCAGCTTACTTATGATAAAAAAGTCTCAAAATCATTCTTTCTGGGAAATGTATATAACAACGATGTAGAAATTAAATAAATATCAGTATTCAATAGAGATTATAATTTTTTTTTTCGCTTAATATTGGGAAATACTTCAATCTAAAAAAAAATTTCAAATTTGTCTAAAATGAAGCAAAATCATTCTAATTTAAAAGTAGATAGTTATTTATATCTTTTTAAAAAAAACTCTTCAAGGCTAAAGTAAATACGCCAGCAACTAAAATTTAATTTTAAAGATTTTATATCAGTGAGTCCGTAATTATTATTTTACAGCAACAATGTAAAAATAATTAAATTGCTACGCAGTTAATTTTTAAAGAATTTCAAGCAACACTTACAATTTTTTATTTATGATAAATGAATTGTGCTGTAAACTTGTTATTTATGCTTATGATAATTAAAATTGTGAATTTTTGTTAATTTTTTTCATTCATATTCTTTTTAAAAATTAGTTTTCCCCGGTGATCTAAAACTTAAATTACAGCTTTCTTAAATTAATATTTTGACTTTTTTTACTTCGATAATCTCATTAAAAACTTAAATTATTTACTAAATTTATATTTTTTTCTTAACATTGTTTAGAATTCTAATGTAAAATTAAAAGGAGCAGTAAGGCAATCAGGCAATTTTCGATGTAGAAATTTGTTTTGCATTATTTTATTTACTTTTAGTTAACTCACGAAATCGTTAAGTACCTGATAAATATAAGCAGCTCTAGTTTTATTAAAAAGTATCTGATACCGTCCAATGAATTAAATGACATTATAAATATATAGACAAAGGTAATTATATACATAGTCAGAAATTTATTTTTGACATCCTACTGGACATCCAAATTGCAACACCTAAAAAGACAAAAGCCAAAATCAAATTTACTAGAGATAACATAGAGAACAAAGTAAAAATGTTTGGAAATACAGGTTTCATCAAGATACTTGATTTACTATTTATTAACTTCGCCCTCAGAAGCTACACGAAAACTTTTGGTGACGAAACTCATAATTTTCAGCGAGGTAAAAGAAAGATGAAATCAGAATTGAGTGCTACATCTATAGTTAGCAATGACAGCTGCTAAACGGTCCGGCATAGAATAATGTAGGTTTTGGAAGCCTTGTTGAGGCATGGCAGAGCGTGCAGTCTCCCCACATTGCCAAAGTTGATTTTATGTAGCAGCAGATGGTTGTGACGTATGTGCGTCCCCACCTTGAGACATCTGGGACTTGCTTCCCACGGCCGGGTCAGTTTTAGAAGAATGATGACCACACGTGCAAAACCACCTGCAGTCGCTAATATACTGCGACGGACGTGTCTTAATTAGCCCCTGCAACCTTTGACCCGAGGGAAGCATTTCGCCACCACCGGATGTGGGGGTGAAAGGAGACGCGCGGACGTCGGTCGACCGCGGAGAAGAGAAGGGCGAAAACTTCGCATGGAACGCACATCAACAAGATCCCTCCCTCGCAAAATTATTTTGGACTCTAAAATCATCTCATAGTGAAAACTTGTATATTAATGTAAATAATAGCTGTGACAATTAAACTAAATTATTATATTTCAAACACGCTACCATTATTGAATCAAACGTCACATGGTGTATGCCAGCCTAGTCATTCTTGAATCATTAATGCCAAATGTGTTAGACAGAAGATAGATTGGAAAAACAGATAGGCCGAGTTATAGCACTGTAATCTACTGACCGAAGGAATCTTGAGCCTTGGGGGCCGCATGTGTGATCGTGCGTTATTCCATTAGAATGTAGCCACAGGTAAGCTCTGAAGATAAGTAATGATAACAGGCTCCCAAACCTCAGAGATATATTTCTGGCTGGTCTTTGTATCAACAAAGTGTAATAGGGGAGTGTACAGGAATGGAGTCCAATACCACTCCAAACCATAATACCGGGCACAGGACTGATACTGCGATGCATACGGCAACAATTAAACAACTTCTGCAGGATGTCTCCAAACTCCAACCATAGTGGTGTTGAAGGCAGAAATGTGACTCGTCTTAAGAGTCAATGCCGTGCTATTAGGTATATTCAATGTATCATTACAGACGCAAATCCCGGTGATTTCAAGATAAATGTATTCGCAGCAGCGAAGTCTTCGTAGCTATACTATTCTGCTGCATACGAAGTTATACTTTAGATGCACGCCAATTATTGTGCGTCAGTCCGTATTTGCTGTTGCGTGGTTCCTGATGTGGCAGAGTGAGGCATCATGCTATCTGCACAAGATAACTACCATCACTTCCAGTGGAAATAGGTGCTGTTGATCAGCCATTTCTTTCTGTACACTTCAATTATATATCCTATCATTGTTGTTTTGTTACGGCTAGTCATAATCATTAATTTCTCAGAAGTTCTCTATGGGTAACAATTCGATTTGTTGAACTTAGAAACATTCTCTATTGACGCTTGTACTCTTCTTCAAGGCATGTTAAAGCTTCTCACGCAAAATAATCTACGAAGACGTCATATCCAATATTTCAAAATGGTATTTTGCTGTTCTTTCATATATTGCTTATTGACGGTGCTACTGAATTTACACACACAGACATGATTTGCATCTCTGCCGAAATGCTATTTATTTGCATACACCCATTATACATACGCATGGTGAGAATTTGATGCGTTAAGGATGTTGTTTCCTTCATGGTCTTGCGTTTTGGATTTGCAAGAAGTACTAAGGGAAAAATTGACTTAAAATTTCCCACATGAATGATTCCTTGCATAGGTATATTTAGGTTCTGGTGTATAACAATAGAGGAATATTGGTGTAATTCTTTGCTGTCAAATTATTTTTAAGAGTTGATAGTTGCAATAAAAATTGTTTCTAGTATTAAAACTAATTGTAAGGTCTCTATTCTGATTCTTTTGAGAAATATTCCAAAAGATTTTTAAATTGAATTTAAAAATTTTGCCTTTGTTTTTCTTACTCAAATAACAAAAAGACAAGAAAAATTAAATATACCAGTCGTGATATACAAGATATATTTGAATGTCATACCTAATTCCTATAATACTGGTTCTTAAAAAACTTCGAATAGCATTTTCAAAAATTTTGTCATACGACACGCGAAAAAAATCTGAAAAATAAACATTTCTATCATATTGCAAGAATAATGTTCTGCGTCTCATTTCTTGGTATCGTCATCGATTCCAGGGTGTCTTGTATAATTCATTTCATCATGCAGAAAATGATATTTCGTTAATATTTCAGTTTTTACTGGCATTAATCCTACATCACACGATGCGATTTAAACGAAAGTTTTTAACAGTAAAGTTACGAAAAATGAGTAAAATAACTTTATCTTGTCGTGGAATAGACATAGATTTATCCGCAACTGTACTTTATTGCACGCCATTTATCAACTCGATTTCAATGTGATATATACCTTTAACAAGGTAACTGTTAATAAAGCTTCATTCAGAGATAAGCAGTGGATTATTCTGTATTACGCGTATTGGAGATAAGTATTTAATGGTTCCTTTTTTGCATTGCTCATCCAATTTTCTCTAATTTAGGTGCTCTATCTTTCTGCACGTTTTGCTACAGTTACTGTTCGTCGAATGAAAATTTCACACTGAAAATCAGATCAATCCAGAAGCATATATTGAAGTATTCATTCGAAAGGCCTAAATTGAGGACATCTTAGATAGTATTCAAGATATTTACTGACTGTCATTTTTTTTAATATCCTTTCAACTTTATCTTATGGCAATGCAATTACATGTTACCTATAATACGATGTACCAATATATGCTTTGAACAAGATTACTCAGTTGTCATTTTATGGTATGAGTACTATCTTTTGATGGGAGTTTCGTGGATCTCACCTCGTGAATTGCCAATAAAGTTTCAAAAATTGAAAAAAGTGTTTCTGAAGAAGCAAAAGAGAGACTAATTTTCACTTGTAAGATAAAAGAATTACATTTGATAAATGAATATTTTGAAAAACTGTTTTCTTTCTTTCTTTCACTATATTCGGTGTCATATCTTACGAATAAAGTGCTATTCTACCTTTTGCTTGAACTATAACTAACTACTCCAAAACACATACGGTATATATATCAAACCCACTAAACTTTCATATATATATGTGAGTCTGTATGAATTTTAAGCAATGAATTATGCAAAAAATAAGAAATAAAGAGTTGTGTATTATATGTTCACTATCTCATTTGTGTATATAAATTATTCATCTTAAATTAAATATTTTTATAAGTCTAACGGAAAGGAATTTAGTGGAGTTTATTCATCCCTTTTTACTTATTATTATCTATAATGTGTTTTAATACTGAAATAAACATGTAAAATATCAAGCCTAATCCTACCTATTATCAAGCTTAAATATTTTTGTCAATTTAATTAGAAACCAATGTGTTGCCCTATACTTAATACACTTCCTATAAATATCAGTATTTGTAACAGTTCACTTTTTACATAGAGGCTACTAAATTTTGTAAGATTCGTTAAATTGCTTCAAAAATTACTTTGGTCACTTAGTATAAATTTAGAGGTTATAAATTAATATCACAAGCATTTTAGAAGCTAATGCTCAAAAACAGTAAAATCCATCGCTGCAAATTTTAAAGTCAAACCATAAAGAAAATTCTTAGGTTTTTCGAAATATTCAATAGATCTTGGAACTAGATTATTTTCTTACCAGATACTATATTTTTTCGATTTAGACTATCGCTGCTCAAAACCTTAACACTTCCTCCAGGGTTTAAATTCGCGATGTAGACCAGTATCTCAAAAGACCATATTTTACTGCATGATTT
>BMAO01005091.1:0-35956 GCA_019973975.1 Trichonephila clavata | reverse complement strand
TTTTTCAATTACTTTCAGGCAAAATGTCGAGATCAAATGTTTTTATTCTTTCAGCAAAAAATCCAAAACCTTTTCTTAAAAAAAATATTGTATACCCTGATTTTTCATTCATTATGGTTGAGGAAAGCGAAAGTAGGAGAGAGAAAGTTTATTGAGTTATATTGTATGTAAAATATAAAAAGGCTCAAGTTTTTGTTTTGTATGCCTTTGATCCCAAGAGATAAATTAATTTTATTGAGTCATAAAAGTTTTAAGACCATCGCCGCTTACCTTTTGTATGCTACATGAGAGAAAAACCTTGAGGAAGTATTAGCTGGTTAAAGAATAAACGGCTATCTAATTTACCCCCAAGTCAGACATCCACAGCTATAAGATATTTTACTTTATTTGTGTTCAGAATGTTGAGCGTATCCCTACTTACATTATCGACTATTCAGAAAGATCTGGAGTGACCCACTAAATATGGACGAATAACTGTGAAATGCTACTTTTTGCCGTCAGTGGTTGAAAGAAAATTTTTTTTTATCAATGATCACAATAAATGCACCATTTCTTAGGTTAAAAATTATATTTTATTAAAGTGTATACACAAGGAAATCTAAATATTGCACAAGTACTTTAATATCTTAAAGATAATTATTTTCTCAAAATAGAAATAGAAACTTCTATTTTCTGTACATAAGAAGGATATGCTGTAAATGGAGTGTTAAATATTCTTCCGCACACCCATAATCATTAAGAATACATTATTGGGGCCGTGGGTAGCCTAGTGGTTAGAGTATCGGACGCCAGACCGGAAGGCCTGGGTTTGATGCCCGATTTCACCAAATACCCGCCGAGTGAACACGGAGTACGTGCTCGTTAAATCAAGGGGTCCGAATGGTGTCGCCATCTATCGTGAGCAAAATCGTACTCTCACCTTCATGGGCTCAAAGCTTAGGCTAACGACATGCGTATCTCTAGCCCGTTGCCATGATGAATTTCGTGGGCCTCGATCTGACTACGTCAGACAGGTGGCATAAGTAACAACAACATACATTCTTTCTTCTTTAACTGCTAAACATCTTAAGACTGTTTGCTCCTAAATTGAGACAATAGCATTTGCTGCACTTTTTCTCTCGCAAGTCGAAACTAGCAATGTTAAAATCTGAAAATTTTCAAGAACAAAAATATTTTCCTGCCAAAAAGGGGGATATGAGGTGGCTCAACTTCCGCAACTGGAAATAAGCAAAGAAAAGAGCTTAATATAATTGGAACAGTAGATATTTTTTGTCTCAGGTATCTAAAAAACAAGTTTGTAGAACCGCAGTTAAATTGTTCAGATCGATCCAAAACAGCATTAAGCAATAATCATAATGCTGAAGGCCGAAATTTGTAGATTTAGATACAGGTATATCGCCGGCCAATCGATGTGTACCATAGGATCATTCTCCAACAGCTCTGTGGCAGCCACAGTATGATGATATGTAGCGTTGTCACCAGAACTCATAGCATTCTAAAAAAATCTCACGTGGGGAAGGATTATCTCGTTAAAATATCGGGAGCCAGTGACTGAACCATTTTGAAAGATGTGTAGGTCAGTATGAGAACCAAACATAATAACGGCTCAAACAGTAAATCCGTCCCCCCTAAACTGATCCTCTCTTATGATACAGGGTTGCGTATTCTTTGTCTAGATGTGTATGCGTACAGAATTACCCGATAGACTAAGGCTACTCTCATCCGGAATGAATATTCATTCGCATTGCTCACTGCTCCAAATGTTGTGTTCCCGTCATCACATAAGATGGCATTGCCTGTGAGCACGTGTTAAAGGCAAATATTGTACTGGTCGTTGTTCAGATAGTGGCTGTCTCTTGGGGATGATGAAACGTGATAGTTCTGTACCATCCGTATTTAGTGGTTTCTCCCGCTGTCTGCCATTTGGATTTTTCTCGCATGTATGACTATATATTGGTCATCCCTTGACATACCTACTTGTGCGCGTGGAAATCCACTATAAACCTGTAAGACAACTGCTTTTATCTTTTGAAATGCTCTCCATGATCGTGAAACGATTCTGTGAGCGGTCCGAAAACCACGCAGCAGCACTGGTTACATTTTGACCTTCCTCGAATTTTACAAGGATTCAGTCTCGGTTTTGAGTAATCTAGATGATATGTTCTGTCTGTTGGACATTTCACATCATGACAACAGTTCACGTTATTTAAACTGTTATACATCGTGCCATAACGTTCACAGAAATGTTGAAAGCACACTGCCATTCTGTCTTATACCTTTTGGTCACGCTACCCAGTACTTCCCTCCCCACTTAACCGTAATCGTTGATCTTGGGAGTATTCTTTCATTCCATTGTGACTGCTCATTCAACTGTTATGTTAATTTTATCTTTCCGTCATTATATATAGGGAGAGAAAAGAGAGGGAAGCTTCTATCTAAAAAAACAAGATAATGGTTTCCAGAGTGTTTTCTGCATTTTTCGATCTAAAGAAGAAAGAAATTCAACAAATGTAGGGGGGAAATTTGCGCAACTAATATCAAAAACATTAAATATAAAAGAGTTCCAATGAAATCATGAACGAATGAATACTAAATAACATAAGTAAACGGTATAAATAATGATGAGCAAAATGTATTTAAATTAAAAAAAAATCTATGGATTTTTTTAAAGAATGACTGTAGAATTTAAATAAGACAGACAAAGCCTTTTGTTGAGAATTTAAGTATTGTTGTGAGTTTATGTAGCAGTTATTTGCACAATGTTTTTTTCTTTCTTTCTCCTCTTAAATACCACAAACCGAAGAATCTACCCAGTTTTTTAAACATGGAATATATTTTACAAACTCTCCTGTATCCTGTAACATGCACACACTTGCGCAAGCACGCACATTTTTCCAAAAAATGTCAATATGTTTTTATTACACACAATCAGGATTATGTTGTGATGCTTCGCGATACCTTTTCCTGCTTCACTCATTTTTCAACCATAGCCAATAATCCGCGTAATTTTGAACCACAGTCAGTTAATGAAAGCAACGTTTAATTTGGTACTCTTCCCATTTACGCAACATCAGAGGGGTCTTTGGCTTCGACTCTGATGCATCTGCCCCTTAAAACGATCCATAAGTAGAAAACCATAATGTGAGCATTTGGTTCGATTGAAACATCATCAGATGCGTTCTTACGACCATCATCAGTGATCTACACAGCTATCATGATTCATGACGTCATTCAGTTAATTGTTTATGAACATAGTATTAGATACAAGATAAAAGAGATTACCGAAGATTTTATTATTTTAAACTGAAGTCCATACACAAAGACCATACCTATATGTTACACTTACCTCTTTACTCACTTCTGTACCACGTCAACTTTAGGATTTTAAGTTTGTAATGCCTGTCGGTTCCTGCTTCCCTTGTCTACCCTCAGACCCGGCTAGGTGTGTGGGAGAAACCGAATAATCTGCAGACATGATTCCCACTAATTATTTTATTGTCACCAAAATATCAAGCAGACAGAATAACAATCTAATTAAGATAACAGATCGGATAGTAGAGCGCGGAGGTGAAACTCAATAGCCTGGGGATAATAATACGGACCCTCAGCTGATTTCACGATAACTTAAACTAGCTCAATATCAACTACGTCGCGCACTAATAAGATAGACTTTTATTTAAATAAGGATCACGATATGCCGTACTTTTGTGAAGTCGAGTCCTACACTTGAACCTTGAAGGCGATCCTTATCTGGATTTAATCACCGTCGATTGATCCACTCTCAGTAATTTTCCATTGATAAACTCCAAATGCACTTAATCATTCCACGATCCTTCACTATCCAACTAGCAAACTAACTTGCCACCTCACGAACACAGAATTTATATAATATACTTAATTTGCATAATCACGCTTCCTTCACTCGGCGAAAGTTGGTTGAAATAAATATTTTTCTTAAAATCCTGAAGGGTTTAGTAGAGCCGCGTATAGATCCGTCACAAGTTTCAACAGGACTCGAGATCACCAGCCCTATTATAAGAAGGTCCTCAAAGGAACGAAATCTTAACTTACAATTCTTCTGTTTCAATTACTTATTACCATTCGAGCTCTAGTGGTATGTAATTTTACAGAAACACCATAGCAGAAGTATTATACAGCTGATGTAATAATTTCTAGCAAGAATCTTCTGCAGTATCTATTAGCTATGTTATCTCTACAACCTGCATACCCTTTTTTCACAATATTCTGATGAAGTTGTGCGTGACACTGTAAGCTTAATATTTATTGATCAAACATGGATTTTTTTTCAATCTATTTTTATCTGTGAAGCCAATGGAGCAGTCAGGAATAAAAAAGTGATAATAATAATTAATGTTTGAGTATTAATGATTCCAAAAGACTTTTCTTTTTTTTAAAAAAAAAGTATAGTACAGGAAGAATAACAATATTACTCTGCAAAAGAATTCTTTTCCTTTCAGGGTGTCTAGGGAACATCTCTGAGGCATTGGATTTTCTTCTTCAAAGAATTTTCATTTTTTTTCTGCTTTCGGCAATCTTTCATGTTACTGATTGGATTACCTAACTTTTTTTTTTTAAAAATAAAGATTGTTAAAAAACTATAGAAGGCTGCCGTTATCTAAAAAATATTCGTCGTGATGCACAGTTCATTCGACTTTTCAAACAGTTTATTAAAACATTCTTATCCAAGATGCAGTATTAAATTATCTCAGTACTTGATAAAACTTAAGCGAATTTAGGAATAGTATAGAAAAAAAAAATTGGAAATAGTTTTATAAATAGTCCAGATAAGAAAAAGATTATAAGTAAACATTACTTTTTTTTAAGCTTTTCTTTTCTACTGAGTTTCGAAAAAGATTATAAAAATATTTAAGTTTGGAAGATATATATATATATATATATATATATGAAAATACAAAGTTCTCGATATATATATATATATATATATTATATATTTATCGAGAACTTTGTATTTTCAAATATACGCGTAAATTTCATTAATATATCATTTATATGACCTTACAGAAACTATTTTCCCATAAAGTGTTGCAGATATTATTTTCTTCAACTCTAATATTCTTATAACTCTAGCCTCTTGATTTTTTAAAAAAAAGGACAGGACCTAAATAATAATTTCTAATGATTTCTAAAATTTAATTATAATTATCTTTTACGCTTTCGTAATCCCCTCCAAAAGTGAGTTTCCACAAAACGCATTTTTAGTGGATCTCACCTCAATAAAAAAAAATGCTTGCCAAATTTCAAGTCTAAATCTCTTAGTTCAAAAACGGAATTTTATTATTATTAATATGCCCCGTATCCATTTTTGACAATAGATTTCCATAAAATAATTTCTTGGTGGATTTCAATTTAACAAAACAAACATGCATACCAAATTTCATTCCGGTAGGCCAAGTAGTTCTAAAACAGGAATTTTTTTTATCAATACGTCTCAGTAATTCCCCACTACTTCCCAAGAACCCAGTTCCGTAAAAAATCCGTTCTTAGCGGATCTACATTCAACAAAAGAAACATGCCTACTAAATTTACAATATATTAGTCTAATAGTACAAAAACAGGAATTTTTATCCTTTACTTAGCTTAACCTCTCTCAACGCGCTTTGGGGTCGATTTTCTCAAAACCTCTTCTGTAGTGGATATTTACTCCATGAAAGGAACGGGCCTACCAATTTTCAAATCTGTAGGTATAATAGTTAAAAAACGTGAAGATTTATTTATAACGACCTTAAGCCATAGCAACACTCTTAGTGGTACAATTTTCACAAAATCTGTTCTTAGTGGATCTCTACTCCCTGAAAGAAACATGCCTACCATATTTCAAGTCTGTTGCGCTAATAGTTCAGGAGATATCGTGATGAGTGAGGGAGTCACTTTTTTCTTTCATATATATAGATTTATATACCCAAGATCTTTTTCTTTGCAATTTTAAAACAATTATCTAAACTTGAATAAATCAATGAATTTATCTAAGTTCTAACTAATCAACTCTTTCTCATATAAGATGAAAAAAATATTTAATTTTAAGAACTTTTATAAAGGAGATATATGTGGTGAGAATTAATAAGTAATAGTAGTATGAAGATTCTGAAAAAATTGATTAAAATCAGTTATTTCGAAATTTTAATTTAACAAGCTTTTATTTATACCACCTAATCTTGATATCTAATCATACTATTTGCAAGAATGAATGTTGATTGAAAATGAATTTTTTTTCTTCTAAAAATTAAGTTTGTCAAGGTAACTTATACTCTCAATAATTTGGATAATTTACGTCAAATATACGAGTAAATATTTATTATATTTTTAGGAGAACTTTTCCCAATAATTATATTTTGTTTTGTTTTTACATTTAAAAAAATTTATGTATTAATTTGATGTAAATATTTTAAACCCTAATATACTTTGCAATAACGTGTATACAACACGATAAATAAACACTTATTCTTTTTTTCAATTAAATATTGACATAAAAACGCGGTAGGTTTCCGAATCAAAATTTTCTGAAAATAATTTTTTTTTCTCTTAAAAATTATTGTTCTTAAATTTTCTTTTACTACAATACTGAAATAACGAAGAAATCAGTATAATTATAAATATACATATAATTTTTTTTTATAAAAAAATAAAATTTTCAAAATTTTTTAAGTAAAAGGATTTTATATAAGCATGTATGTGGTACTGTAAAACTTGGAACAAGTATATTTATGACAACAATGGAAAAAATTTGGATTATTTAACAGAAAATAAATTTTTTTTCTAATGGGGCTGCGGATTGGTAATTACTATTTCAAACTTAGTACATTTACGAGGATAGGGTATCACCTTTTAGTGTGGCACTATATAGATGGATATCAACTACCACAATGTAATTTTGACACCGAGTTTCTTCACCAGAGGGAGGAACCTGAGCTTTGATAATGCGAAATTGTACCAGGAATTTAACTTTGCTGAGAGCACCCAAGCCAAACAGGCTCTCCAGGGATCTTTAACATGAAATAAATTATACTTTTGATAAACAAAATAAATGTCAATACCTTAGCTATTTTTTAAGACTCAGGATTGATTAGAGAAAAATCGACTTATGAAAGAAAAATGTTTAAATGATAGTTGTATCGAAATTTTAAAATTGAGATCACACACATATCGTCATATTTCAATGATTGTTTTTTCTATAACTTTTTTAAAAAAACTTTTGAATTCGATTTTGGAGGCTTGTGGCAGAAGTAAGTGAAAGACACTTAGGTGATTCTGTATAATTCAGCTTTATAATTTCAATTTACTTTTAGTTGATTTTTACTTTTCATATTAAAACTAAGCAAAAAATGCATTCAATAGAGAGAAGACATTTTTCCGATTTCTTCTACTAATTATGCAATATATAAATAATTTCCATTAAAATTGCTTGGTTTCCCCCTTTTTTTTACAATTCTTACAAAAAATCATTTACTCTTTCTTAAATTTATTTATTGTTACATTCCTTTCTTTTTAAAGTATGTAGTTATTTATTTCATTTTAAATATCACTTTAGTCTCACATCATAAATTAAAGGAAAAAAAAAAGATAAATAGTTAATAACAAACCTAGCGTTAAATACGAGTATTGTTTTGTTTTTGCAGCATACAAAATGATTAAAAAACAAAAAGAAAATATTTTTTAACTTTTAGAGGAATAATGCATAAATAATAAAAAGTGCCTAAATGCTCTCTCTCTCTCTAAGGTGTTCTTTATTTTAGATGCCTAGTAGATGATTTATTTTTTTTCCAAATAAGTAAGAAGCGGCAATTTTCTACATATTTTTTTCCATATGGTTGCATTTTGACTCACAAGCCTTTTGCCAGCATGGCAAGTCCCCCAAATAGGAGAGTCATTTCAGTGGTGGCACCATCTATCGGCAGCTCTAGCTACCAAATTCTGACGCTTGAATTAATTCAATTCAATCTATAGTCGCATATGCTAAATATTACTGTGATTTAATTTTGCCGACAGCATCAGAGCCAAATTGATACTGAAGGGATCTTTTACATACCACAAAATTACATGACATACGTGCTTACGATTTTCGTATCCCAAAAATCTGACGACTCCAGCCAGGATCGAACCCGAAACCTTAGGCTTAGGAGGTGGACACTTTACCTCTAAGCCATCGAGCCGACGTTCTCAACTAACAAAACGGTGCTATTTAGATTAAAGTTACTTAATCGCTCATTTTGATATAATATAATGTCTTTTATATATTCTATATAAATGTTAGTTTTTCGCTTATTTTAGTAAATAGCACATTGTGAGAAGAAATATAAAGTAAGTTGTCTCAGCTTAAGAAAACAATATATTTTTTTTGAGGTAGATATTTTGCGAAATAATTTCACACACATTATCTATCACCTACTAACGATGTCTCGTTCACGACAAATTCATCATTTTGTTCTAAGCTTTATACGACAGCCTTTAAAAGTTCGTGGAGCAAAGAAAAAATGTTCGGGAGAAAGTTTACACATTTTATACTTTTCTAACAACTTCGTGAAAGAATCTTTATAAAGTAATATGTTGTAAAACAAAAGTTAAAGGATTGCTTAAAATTGTAGACTAAAAAAAAATGCCTGTTTATTGGTTATCCATACAAATTTAACGATCTAAAGGAAGCAAAATGTAAAATAAAGAAAAATAATGTAATTAAAACAGTCATGTATGTTTCTAATTCAAATTAAGTTTTGACGTAATTGTAAGTAATTTAATTTTAGATTATCGCTTTGTGAAAGGATACGTAGGCTGTTGGTGAAAAATACCACAAAATAAATAATATTCAATGTATTTTCAGTTTCTTCTTAAATTTCAAAGAGAAAGAGTTAAAGAAAGACTTTTAGAAAGGAAAAACATTTTCGATTACTACCAAATAAATGATTTAAAAGATAATTTTGGAATGCTAATGAATTGAATTGAATAAAGATTTTTAAACACATTTGTAAGTGCAAAAAAAAAAAAAAAAAAAAAAAAAAAAAAAAAAAAATACGGACTTAAATTAAAAAATTATCTACGTATTAAATTAAATTAATTGAATCTGGGAACTTTCAACATTGACTATTCGACTATTGGCTGTAGAATCTATACTTAAATCTCTAAATCATTAATATCATTGCTACAATAGAACAAAAATACCGATTGATACCCATTCTTTCTCAGGACACTATAGGTAACTTTAATGATGATTCAAACATTAATAATTTTATCGATTTTTCTATCGAAATCCGATTATCGGTCATATGATTGATAGTTTCTGACAATAAAGCGAAGACAAAATTAATATTTCAGAAACATTTTACAAAATGTCGTGTAATAATAAATTGCCTTAGAAAGTGTATTTAATTTTAACACTGCGATACATAATTTTAATCAAATCGAAGATAACTTTTTTGTAACTTTTTTTTACTCACCCAAAATTTAGTTTTTAGTCAAACTATGGACCTTAATAATACCACCAATACAACAATTAGTATTGAAACTAAGAAATATTGTAATCATATGCTGTTTATATACATAAGTATTAGTACTACGTTTTGTATTAATTCCTTTAATGCTATTATTGAAATTGATACTATCGATAATAGTATTAATACTTCTAATACTCTATCATTTTAATACGGTTAGAAATATAAATACTACATCATTAATGTTTGAATTATTGATTGGTATATCAGCATTATATTATTGGCATTAATATTATCGATTGTATCAAAATACCATAAATACTGCTCTTTTCCTCCTAGTTAGTTTATCAATAATATTAATGCTATAGATACTCTCTCTGTAGTTAATATTTACTTAATCAATATGTAATCGAATTTTTCTATGAACAATGGGAAAAAAGTAAAAAGATAGTGTTTATAAAGTCAATCATAATTAAGGAATACTAATTTAAAACATTGTTCAGCGAAAAAAGCATGCTGAAATTGGGTGGCATCTAAATATTAGTATAAAATTTATGCTCTACTTGGCATCTACAAATATAAGTCAATAAAATCAATAAAATTATTTATCTGGAACGCAATTATTACTTTTAACATTCTCAGCTAATGTGCAGAGAAATGTATCTTCTTTTTAATAAGGGTTTAGCAGTTATTTTCGATGCTTATTGTATAAATGCGATAATTTGGATTCACTTAAACTGAACTATATTTAAAAATTTTGCTTAGATTTTAAGAATAAAATGCATGTTCTTTCTTTATTTTTTTAAAAAGAAAACTATTCAGTTTATACTATTTTTTGTACATATCTGTGTTTTATATATTTGTTTTTGTAAACAAGAGTTAAATAATATTTTTATAGTGTAGAATGAAATTTTATTTAATATTAGTCTTAATGGTAATATATGAAACAATTGTTATAATAATTTTTCTGGACAAATCATACATATAAGAAAATTCAAACTGTATGGGTAGCAGATATATTATATCTTTTCTTAAGATTAATAGAGTTGAGTTGTGAGTTAATAAACCTATTTTTTGGTATATTTGGTATATTTTTGGATTTTAATAAATTTATATTTAGTGATAATATTTTGCAGCTTAATTTGCAATCTATGCTGGCTGGGTGGCGTAGTTAGTTTGGCGTTGGCCTTGTACGCCGAAGTTTGCGGGTTCGACTCCGGTCCAAGTCGGTGGACTTTCATGACGAAAAAATCGACTGTGTCCATGTCGTATGATTAGGCGGCATGTTTAAGATGCATTGAGGGCCTATTTGGCTTGTGTTCTCTCAGAAAAATTAAATTCCTAGAAACTTTTTGCATCGTTAGAGCTCAAATGCATCACTCTGGGAAAGAAATTGGGTGTCAAAATTACATTGGAGCAAATTGGTATATACCTATATGGTGCTGCACTAAAAAGTGATGCCAACTCTCATGGAGGGCACTAGGTCTTTTCAATGGTAAAAATACCAATCTGTAACCCCATTGAAAATAAAAATAGTTTACAATATATTAATTTTTGTAAAGTAAATATAAATTTTTTAGGAGATTACTCGCAATTAAACTTCGCACTTTATAATGTTCACAGTTAATAATTCAAGATGACGGCTGTCTGCATAAAATTTTTGAAAGGATCTTGATAACGGTATGACAACTAAAAATACTTGAATGATTTTTTCCGACTGCTTTGTTATTAATTTTTTTACACAAAACAGCACTAAACAACCTTGAAAAATAGTAAAAAGAGCTCTAATCAATCTAAATTAATGAAACACAAATTGAGGATTTTATTATTTATAAATATTAATGGAATTATAATGTACCGAAATCATTTCCTGATATCCAAAAGAGGGAGTTTGCAAAGGACTTCCTCTAAATTTAAGCGTTTCTAGGAAAGAAAACACGAGGCATCTTCAGGGGGAAAAGCAGGTGCAAGGGATTTGTGATTTCCGAAGGTTTCAGACCACCCATGAAAGCCATGACAGTTGCTTGGTTGGGAAAACATCTAAGAGAGAATGCAGTTTGGTTAGAGAAGAAAAGAGAGAGAGAGAGAGAGAGAGGGAAACTTGAGATGCGCTCAAGATGTTCTTGGAAAACAAATACGAATGTCTGTGCAAGATGAAACTTCGTTGATGTTTTAACAAAACATAAAATAATAATTAAATTGCATAGCGATGAGGTAAATTGAATGTAAGCTTTTCGAACTCTGATGATTCTTTCTACAAGAGGCATTTTTGTTCAAACACTGCTGCAACTATTTCTTTTTAAGTAAATATGCATTAAGATAAAATATTACTCATTTTTTCCGGAAAATATAACATAAGAAAGTTTTCTTATATAAATGGTAAAAAAATTAGTAAAACGTAGAGAAGGAGATTTTTGATTTTACAGATGTGTTAATTGTCTATTGTTTTAGCTTGATATTTAAAGGCATTCATTTTATTAAAAAATATTCAAAGCAACTTGAAGAATAAAGCGACACTGTAATAGAATCGAATGTAAATGAAATAAAAGAAAAGAAATCATATATGTTGTGTTAAATTGAGAAGCCATACTAGTATGCTTGAAGTAGAAAATTATAAATTCTGTATTGTGAAATTTTTAACAACTGAGGATAAAGATAATATCGTTTTTAATGAAAAAAAAAGGAATTATTACCATCAATATAGATAAGCTTAGAATCATATCAAATCAATGCCTAACTAACAGGAGCACAAAAGACTGTTTAGAAGGTTAGTTAGAATTTTTTTTGTCTCAGAACCGCGGACCTTGACAGAATAAAACATGGTTAAAAATAAACTTACTAAATAATGAAGAAAAAAGTCGCCTTAAAAAGTAAACTCCCCACTTCGATCATAAATAGCTGGTTTTGGTGAGACAACTGTCAGAATTTATGAACGTTTTCTATTTAAGAGAATTGTCACATTTCAAATAAATTGTGGTTGAAAGAAATTTATTGATGCATTGATCTCAGGATCACCGAAATCATATAGTAAGACGAAATTAAATCTTTATTGCCTTTCCAGACGGAATATTTCTTGAGCGTATCTCACACAAGATACTTCCACTCTCGATTATAAATTTTAAATAAATCAAATGTAGTTAATTATTTTTTTAACGAAAAAATTGTAATTTCTTCAAAAATATTTTTTAGTGGTTGCTGTGAAGTGAAAGACCTTCAGGCTTAATAATATCCGGAGAAATAGTTCATTTTTAGAAGTTATAAAAACCGGTAATATATTTTTCAGGTATAATATTAAATTTTGTAGTTTGAATACTTAAGCATACATATTAAATTTAAGGAAATTCTCTTTATAAAACAAGAAAATAGACAAAAAAATTAATTTCAAGGTAACACCTCCAATTTTTTAAATTTTATTTCGGAAAATTGGGAGCATAAATCATTAAAAATATACAAGAAAAAAGTCAAAGCTTAAAGTAAATAGTTCATGAAACACCTAGGAATTCGTCGATATATTGCGATGTGTATTTGTAATACGAGGAGAAAACTTCCATTATATTATCCAAAGTTCTTTACATAGATTAGCTAGGGTCTTCTTTATCTTAAAATAAAATTATATATTCGATTTCATATTAGATTTACAAGTTTTATAAGAAAGCTTCCATTAGAAGCAAAGAAATTTAAATGTTTTTTTTTTTTTTAAGAAAAAGAATAAAAAAGAATAATTAATAAAAAAAAGTGAAAGTTTGGTCTTTAAAATGCATTTCCACTCTGGAAAATTATTCAAGAAATCTTTTTGGATGAAATTATACTTCATTTAAAAAATAATAAATAACATTTGTTTATCCATTTTAAAAATGTCGATCACGGGTTCTCCGATACTATTTCACAGTATCATGACAACTAGAAGGTGCAACACAATTGTTCGAATGTTCCAGGATCGTAGGCTGGTTGGAGTCTCACAGACACAGTTTGGGGAGTCAGCCACTCTAATTCTGAAGAGGTGACAACGCAAATAGTCGTGTTCACTCTAAAGAGATCTAACACTGTCTTTCTTGTTAGACTGGAGATAGATCTCTCCTCCCCCGGAAAGAGCAAGGGAGAGAAGCAAAGCTGTAGTAGATTTAGGGATGCACTACTAGAAAGCCTTTTACGTTACACCCCAAAATGAATAAAATTAAACTTTGTAATATTAAAATTACAAAGATTTCTCCAAGGCATATTGAAATAGAAAAAAAATTACCATTGTTTGAGAAAGTGTTATATTTTCACATTATAAAGTAACCAACACGAGGGCTTTGTCGACGGACCTTGTAATTTTGAACCCTGTTCAAGTGGCGAGGATGTCACCTGATCTGATACCTTCCTCTCCTAACAACTGCCCTAACGGGAAAACATTGATTTAATGTGCATCGGTTCCTCTGCACGACGGGTTTTCAATAGCACTAAATCTCGAACCCGGGACACTCTGACCACGAGTTCGTGACCATAACCCCTCCCCCCCACTATGGCCCCGCGGCCACTTATCATTGTATGAAAATACCTCATTTTAACAAATAAATTAGACCTAATGAATTATTTTTGTACAGATTTTAAAACAGATTCCTTAAAAGAATTTCATTTAAAAATACATCATTATATCTAAGTAATTGAAGCGTATTTTTTAAAACTCTGACTCTTTGTTTGCCTCGAAAGAAAAAAATACTGTCCTCAAGAATTTACATACTTCTTTTTTTGTTTTTGCATATCCAGATTTCGATTCAGCTTCCTTCCATACGGTAAATATTGCCAAATCCAGGGTCTAATTATATAATTTTTTTATTTTCTTTATAAATTTGTTTGTATTTTTATGAAATGTATGATATGAATTCCAAAACTGTGAATTTCAAAATCGTACGTGAGTTCAAGCTTAAATCCAAATGAGTTTACATTCACATCTGACAGGGAAAACGAGAACGGTTCATTTTAAGTGGTTGTGGAAGTATTGAGAGTGATTAACGAAATATGAAATGTTAATTTATTTTTTCACTCCAACTCAATTCTTCTTTTTATATGCTTGGGAGAAAACTTAAAATTATTTAAAAAATCAGATCCGTGTTTTTTTTTAATTGACTAGAATATGTTATCAGATACCCATTTTTTGAATAACATGTAAATGTGCATTTTTTCAATTTAAACTACATTACACCGATATAAAGGATATTTTATTGGTTTGACAACCTTTACCGTTAAGAAATTAATGTTTGTTTTTGTTTTAAAGTAGATAATTAAGGATTCATTTTTCTTTATAAAAAGTTTTTCAGTAACAATTCGTGAATTTAATAAATTATGCTTTAATAAAGCATGATAATCTAATTTAAATAGCTAATAAATATTGGCTAGAGGATTATGTTTAAAATGAAGGTAAATTCTCTGCCAAAACAAACAAAAAAAGCTATATTTTTTATGCATGATTTGTAAAATAATTAGCGCTTATTAAAGAGCCTGTTTACTATCTTTTTCCAAATTTATGAACATTCTCGGGACACGAAGTTATTGTTTTAACTGTACTTCATAACAGGAAAAAACAACGAAAAAATTATAGAATTAGGTCATGTTTACTTGTCATTTTTCATTTTAGGAGTTAATGAAGCAAAGTCAGTCTCCTTTAATCATGTTAAAAGTAAATTACGTGTCATATCTAGGACAATCCTATCTGCATTCAATTATGAACAATATATTAATGATAAATAACACGTCTTTTCTTATCCTTATATTGCAAATGCGTTTCTTCTTCATTTTGCTTTAATTTTTGTTAGGTAAAGTTTCTGAAGTAAATGATCTTTCGGTCTTCTTGAATTGCTAAGAGATTACCCATCCGTAAATAATTTTTTCATCTTAAAATATAATTGAACTTCTTTTTTTAGAAAAAAGAAATCTGAAGTATTCATATTAAAGATGACGATGTCATTTATGTATTAAGAGAATAATACATTTCCTTCTATGTAGTTCTATAGGACAATAGGTGCGCGGCAAAAATTATTAAAAATCAGAAATGACGTTATTTACGAAATATGTGACAAACAACAATAGTATTAAAATAAGTACAAATAAAATGAATAATATTAAAAAAAAATATATAATGAATAATATATCTACCGAAAACACTCTTAGAAGTATTAAGGGCATGGTTGTGTCCAAATTAGGATTTGTAGGCACGGAAAAACTTTTATTAAAATGAGGAAAATCAGACGTATACACATACAGAAAGAGAGAGAGAATCTGCAGCAGCATAAATAACATAGTATGGGAAGCAATTTACCTCGCGGGAAAGCCGTTAACACCATTTTAAAAATAATATGAATTTGGAATAGTCATATATATTATGAACTAGAAAAGAAGTAATGGCTTTGATATTTTCTCTGAAGTGTAAACACGAACAGAGAATAGTGAGTGAGTGTATATTAACGTCGCAACGTAAAATTACACGAGGGCTATTGGCGATGGACCTCGTGATTTTGACCCATGGTCAAGTGACGAGGACGACCATTTGAGGTGGCACCCCTTTTTTTAACTCCCCCCACACACCTACGTTTGAGTCTCGACAGATTTAACGTGCAACGGCTTCCTCTACACGGCGGATCTCCAGCGGCACTAGGCTCGCACTCATGACATGCCTGTTATGATTCCGTTACTTCACCGCAGTCTCAATGATTTGGAAAGTAATATATGTGAAATGAGAAATAAAATTAGATAACTTTTCAAGAAAACTTATTATGAAAATCGAGACAACTCAATTAAATCCTGTTTGGCTGATTTTTTTTGATTTATTAAGCGAATATTTCATTATGTTTACTCAGTAGTTGAATTTCATTTTCAGTGGATTCACTGTTTTATATGGTAGTTTTTTCTCATCAACATTCCATTTTTGATTCTTCAGTTATTCGTTACTTAACTGTAAGACTATCCGATGAAACCTTATACTTTAATCTGGAAAAATTCCAATTAATTCCTCTTCAAGTCATTACATGAAAAGATTATTGCTCTGCCTATAACGAAATTCTTAGGAATATTTTAGTAAATGTTCTATTTCTTTTTGGTCTTATGTCAGTCATATTGAACTTACTCAAAAATTTCGTTTTAGAACATTAATTTATTAATATTCTAAATTACCTAAGCTTATCTCAAACTTATTTTCACCATTTAGAATTTATTGCAATGATTTGTGTCGTAAATATCAGCGACTAATATTCTTTCCTAAGAGTAACATTCGATAATAAATATTGCAGCAGATTAGATTGGGCTACTTTTAATTAACAGTGGTTCTAAAAGAATAAAATTTAATTATTTTAGAAATTACCCAGGGAATAATCTAATATGTTATTGTTATGCAAAATTTCAAATAATTTTAACGATTCTTTCATTTTTCTGACATTATCACGTTCAAAACATTTTCAATCTCATTATCAAAAATGAAATTAATACGCAGATTGTTATGGGGACGTTTACATTACATCCGCTAAGGAATTTTCCTGATTCTTCAGATACAAGTTACACTTAACGAGACATTTGAACACCAAGAAAATTATAAAAACAGATTTTCGACGAATTGAAGAATGAAAACTAGTTTTAGAGCTATTACGTTTTATTGAAATGGCTATTTTAGTCGTCTCTTAAATCCAGAAAGTAACTTCTGATTTAATAACTTCGCAGATATTAGATATCTATTTCTAATATTTCTCAAAAAGAAAATTCAGCGTAGTTAAAGTAAATAAATTTTTATTGCAATGATACTCATTAGAAAAGAAGAATGAACGAAAAAGGGATTCGAAAAGTTTGTGCAGAAAGATAAAGGAGAGGATTACTGCTTTCCTTCAACAATACAATTCATCCAAATGAGTGCCGAAACTTTTGAAATTTTGAAAAATAAAAATAATTGGGTACACATCCTATTTCAGTACAAACTCGCTCTAAAGAGGAAATTTTTAATTCAGTCTTTCGCTTTCAGGGGAATTTCGTAGCAAATTGTGTTTTCAAGGAATGAAATGTCTTTTATAACTTACGAAGTCTGGACTTTATTGTGAAGTAAGGTTTAGAAATTTTTCGTATTAATCTGTCTTAATAGAGAGGGAGGAAAGGAAAATAAATTTACCGTCCTTTTTTTTAAAGTGCTATGTATGCCTTCAATTTTTACTTGTCATTTGTTCTTCTTTGCTAACAAGTATGATTATACATAATACACATAGAAGTATTGTTATATATATAATATTACATCTATTTTTTTATCTATGCTAATATATGTATTCCAGAACTTCGAAAAATGATGCTGAAGTTTTTATTTTTCGATTATACGTTGTTTAGCAAATGAATACGTTCAAATGGGTATCTCAAACATTTGAAGAAACTATTTTTTCCCTACATTTGAAACATTTTTGTACCAGTCAGTAGATTTTGTTTTCTATTCCTCAAAAATATAAATAATATTTTTAATATAAAGAACTATTAAAAATAGATACGAAATTAATGTCAATTACAATGCGTTACATTTTTAAAATATTTGATCTCCTTATGCCACTAAATCTAGAATTAAGTTAAGATAGTATCTTCAACATTTCAGGAAATATTCAAATTCAAAACGGCAATAGGTTATTGAGTAGCACACACACATTAAAAAACATACACCTTATAATGTACAACGAAAGATCCCCTAGTCTATAGTATTTTAAAACAAAAAAAAAGTATTGCTATCATGTACTTTTATTTTTGAATCATTTATATTTTATTTAAGAAAACCACTCTTTTTAATGCATAAAAGAAATGAAATAATGGAATCTAGAAACTTACAGACAAGGTCGGCAATTCGCCTGATACTCCACTTCACAACGAACCGTGACATCCTTAAACTTAATTGTTATAAACAAAATTTTATAAAAAAATATATTAGCCACCCACTGACTATATTATTTAAAGTATTTCAATCCAATAAACAATGAAATACATTTTTCATTTACGTAATATCCTTTTAAAATTAAGATTATGGTTGGTGAAAGAAGGCAAGAGTTGTAACACTGAAATTGAAAACTAAATTTGACGAAATAATTAGAGGCCTAAATATATAATCGCTTCTTTGGTGTCTATAAAATAAAAACTATAAATTAAAAGTTAATTGAGAAAACTTTGTTAAAAAAAATTGAAAAATAAAGGCTTTATTTTGAGGCTCAGTCGTTCACTTGATTAAGTAAGTAAAAAGCCTTCCAATATATTTTTGTGGTAAATATCTCTCAAACCAATGCTAGTATTTAAAAAAGTTTAAAATGTGTCCTTTATAAGGAATTCTCTCACACTGGCTTAGCTAGCTCTGAGGGGGCCCAGTATCAAGATTACTTCGGGGCCTTTTTTTAGATATGGGAATCCTCTTAGTGGGACTGTATTTACGCATGTTCGGGCCCCTGCAGCTTGAGGGTCCCATATCATTGATACGGCTGATACGGTGTTACTACGCCTCTCTTATATATATGTGTGTACTTTATTTCAAAAATATATCACTTTTAAAAATATTTTATTTTACGAAAATGAACTCTTGATCGATAGAAGACGAACTACAGAATGAAAAGAAAACCATATTGAATGAAATAAGAGTAAGAAACAAAACTCCTTACTGTATATTCTGTAATTGATTTTCTATTCTTGATTGCTAAATAATATTTCACTTATAAGAACAAAATGTTAGATTTAGAGAAAGTGAGGTATTTATCGAAAGTTTTTTAAATTTTTATAACTTACTGATATTGTAAACAAGTGTATATCTCTTAAAACCACATGACTCACTACTAATATATTAAATAATTTTTCTATCTGAAGAAGTATTATTAATTAGGATAGTTCCTAATATCGATAATACTTCCGTTTGGAAGTATTACTAGTCCGATTAATTCTACCGGTGATGCAGCCCCACAAGATCGGTTATATTCCCCATCTTTACCAAAGATAGATCCACCAGAGAGAAAGTAAGAATAATTCTGTCATTTTGGTGTATGTCGTAAATCCAAATAAATGCTACGTAGAATGTTTGTATAATTTATATATTTGTTTTATAAATAAAACCCCTCTAATATCTTTTTTTGATGAATACCAAACACAACATTTAAAATATTTTTATTTGCTTAATAAAGGAAGCACTTTGGATTGATACGCCAAATGTATTGAATGACGAAGAGTATTACGTGCATGGTTTTATAGAAACTATAACATATTATTTTTAGATAGGATGAACTGGTTTTTAATTACCTTACTTATTCGGATCAAAACCGCCATCGAATCTTAGCCACACTCCAAATTCTCAACATGTTTTTGAGAAAGAATTAAACATTTTTTTTTAAAAATGAGGACTAATAAAAAGAGAATAATTAATTTATTTGAAAATATACGTCAGCTTGTAATTGCTCTAACGGGTCAATATCTTGTTCTGAAAATATAATTCATCATTCCCACTGTCACTTCTGGCTTCGGAACTGATGCCGGCGTCGCCATTTTTCCAGACAGTGTCGTCTTCAGTACCATCTAAAACTTTGTTTTGGTAAAGATATAGACTTTGTTGTAGTTTCTTGACGTTGCTTACGCCCTCGACGTATTTTTGTTTCATCCGTATCAAATTTTTTGGTCACTACTTTGTTTCGGTTTTCTTTTGGTTGTAAAATACCTTCCTTTTCACACCTGCGTCATAGTGAACTCTTTTTGATTCTGTTACCGATATCTGTGATGTTCAGGAGATTTTAGAAAAAGTATACAAAAGAAAAATTCTAAATACGAGTAGACAGCAAAATTCAGGATAGACTGCATACTGAAAAGAAACTGCAGAATGGATGGTTTTCTTTTGAAAGGGGTTGAAACTACCCATCCAACGAATTTTTTTGCCTTCGATTCTAAGCCGCACCCGATTTTCAGTAGCATTAACACTGGAAAAACAGTGCGGCTTAGATTCGAGTAAATACGGTAGTTGATCGTATTTATTGGCACAAAAGTCATTTTTGGCTACAAAGTGTGAAATACTCGTAAATTTATAAAAACTATGTATCTAACCCCCTCCCCCCACATACACTATATAAAAGCGAAGAAGGATAAAGTACTGTAAAGTAAGGGTGGAATAGAAAGAAAAAGGTAAAAAATAAAGAAGAGTTGCTGGCCAATCCCGGGGACACGTCAGCTACGTTTGTAAACGTAGAAAAACCCGAAGAGAGAAATAAAAAATAAATCGGTCTTTTCGGACATCTTGGAGTCATAAATCCAGAACTTACCTAAAAAAAGGTAAGCACTCAATGTGCTACAGGATTTTGAAGGAAAAAAAATGACTGCTTGTAGAAGTAAATATATCAGGCTTTTAAGTAAAAAAGATGTAAATTCAATGCCGGGAATTATTTTTCAATCATTTTCTTAAAGCACGACTTAAATTTTCGAAGGTATTTTCAGATAAAGTATGATGATATTATTAATCATTTGTAGGAGAAGCAGCTAAGAGTTAGCGATTATGTTTGAAATGAAAGAAGAAATATAAAAGAAAATAGTTTTTCAATTTACTTTCTAATTCGTTTTTATTAAAAATATCTTGAGTGAAATGAATTATTTTTTAATATAATCCACTTTCAGAAAACTTAGTTCGTTCAAGAAAAACTTGAAACAAATATTCGAAAATCTAATTTCGAAAAGAAAAGATAAGGATTTCAGTTTTATTTACTAAAATTAATAACATTTAATGTTTCAGATAGAAACGATTCGCATATTTTAGATAAAAGAAAGATACAGAACAGTGTCTTTCTATTTAGGGGACTGTATAAGAACTCAGTTTATATAAAAAGAAAACACGAAATACCCCTGACTCCATTATTAATAACTTGTTTCTAGAATAAATGGGAAAAATTGATTCTGAAAGAATTAAAAACAAGGAAGCCGGCTAGCATTTAAAATTGACAACGTGGCAGAGGTTTTAAAAAGAAATTTGAGATAAGAAAATACGTCAGATGAAAAAAAAAAGTCTTTCTTACAGAAAATCTTTAATAAAGCAAAAAAAAAAAAGGAAAAAGGTAATTTTTTTTTATGAATTCCTTTTATGGTATAATGTATCAGTTTAAGGGAAATTTTTCAATGTAATGTTGTGTAAGCTATATTGATTCTGAATCAATTTTTATTCAATATTCTATATAGAGTTAAAATAATGTAAGAAAAAACTTTATGCACTCTTACGTATTTTAAGTCATTTTATGAAATGTAAACATTTCTTCTGTTTAACTTTAAAAGATGTAAAAATGAAAATATTGTTAAAAAAATCTGAAATTTTTTGCAGTTAATGAACTTTTATGTTGTTTTCTTCTAAAGTCTAGTCATAGAAGCGTGTAATAATCTTGCAATACTGAGAAAGTTATATTTTATACAGAAATAGTATTACATTTTTATAAGCTAATTTTTAAAATTAATTGTTTTATAGTTAAAGCAAAATAGATTTGAAAAACGGACAAACAAGCATACACAGAATGAGAACTAGAGAAATTAGTGACAAAGAGAGATAGAAGAAAATAATGTAAAAACATTAGTTTTTGAATAAAGCTAGTACTATTCCGTCTATGTCACATGATATTTAATAAAACTATAATAAACTATTATAATATTATTTGATGAGTGAGTGAGCTTACAAAAAATGTCTATTGATAAAAATTCGTTTGGAACTTATTTTGTACTTTTAGAGCAATAATACAAATGTTTATGAGCATTTTATTATTCTAACAGCTTTTTTGAAATTAAATTTAAGAATTGGAAAAAATGTTCAAAAAAAATATTTTAAAAATCTATAAGTTTTGAACAGATTTAAATAAAAATTTAATTTAGATATGTATGATTTATATATGTTATAGTAATATGTTGAGCTTTCAAGTTAGAGGAAAATTATACATATATTTTCTTATGGTTTAAAAAGTAATCATTTCCTCGTTTACAATAAGCTTTATAATGCCTTTCAGCATCATGAATAAATTTACTCTGCGCTTCTGCTTATTATTAATGTCACTCATTTCAAAATATTATTTCGTTAGCCAAAGAATTTACTAAATGTAGAGAACAGAAACAGCATTCCTTTCCGTCTCTATACTTCCATTGTCTTTATTTAGGTGGCTGTAAACAAATGAAACAGAACAAGATGATGAAAGAGCGTGAGGAAAGTAATAGCTCTCGGAATCTAAGCTGAATGTATTTCCGTAAACGTAAATCCGAGTGCTACTTCTTTTCGAATGAGGTTTCAGATTGAACATACATATTTTTATCGAGACAGTTACTTCACGTATGACGGAAAGTTATTCAATGCAGTTTTATTTATCCAGTTTCTATTGCTGCGAAAGAGGGAATCTGAAGAGAATGGGATAGGCTGGGGAGGGTTTTATGCTCACGAGCAATCACGATTGGCTTGCTTGTTTCAGTAATCAACCAATGGCACAAATGTAATGCAATAGAGGAATTATTTTGCACAGTATTTTATTCAGATCATGCAGAGTAATCAGAACCTTTTATTTGTTTTCTCAAATCAATATTTTCATTTTTGTAGGAAGTTTTTCATCCAGCTGTATATAACATCAGGATGCAAAAAAACAGATTTCATCAAAAAGTAAACTTTAAGTATTTATCTACAAATAGCGTATTTCTGTTTTTTTAGAAATAGTTATATTATAAAATTGAAATGCACAGGTACTGTAAAAAGGAAAATAAGGGTGTAGTTTTACAGCTAGGGTGCTATGTATGAGTCTTCAAAATAGTTTGCATACTCATACATAGTACCCTAGAAGTAAATAATATTGTCATAAATAGTTTTTTAAATAATTTATATTATTTAATACTTATTTATTTTAAAAAAGAAATTATATGAAAACTTTATTATGAAAATTAATGTGTGTTTGTGACATATTTATCAGTGAGGTAAAGTAGTGAAGGTAATTAATTCCCTTAAAAATCGAGGGAAATAGGGAATTTCAGATCCATCGCATTTTACTATGACAGCCACTCTAGTCAAATTTAAATTCCGAAAAATATGCCTCGGAAAGCGTTGTTTTGTTTTGTTGTTGTTGCTACTATTATCCCGTCTGGTCAGAGAAAGTCAGACCGGATCAGTGAAACTGTTGACATTAATGAAGTCCTATACTAGAAGTGGACTAACATGGATACCAAGTCCAGTCCAAGACAGTCGAAGATGTTCTGAGGTGAAGCCTGTTCTAGCTGGCATTTAGGGCAAATAGGAAACCTCCTATTGCCTCCAGAAAAAGTGAAACTTTTTAAGTGCCTACTGGTAAGTAGGGACAGACAAGTGTTGAACTGTCTGTCATAAGGAAGAGATAAAGAAAGCACTGGCCTTTTGTCTTTGTACCATTTATGAAACGGAGGTCTTAATCATTTTTCTTTATTTTGGGCCTTTTGTCTTGATAATAATTCTAGATATGGGAACTTTGAGGTGGAAGGAACAGGATGGTGTAGTCCCTCTTTTGCAAGAGTGTCAGCCAATTCATTTCCGTAGATATTGACATGGGACGGGATCCATTGAAAATGTCCTTTGTGATAGTGGGAGATGAGCTTAACTTTTCGTTGGATAGAAAAACTGATTTTACCTCCTAAGTGGGCCCAGTTTTTGAGGTATTTAGTTGAACTACGCTGTCGGATAGAATTGTTTTGTTTTAAACTATGTGGACCGATATGTTAATTGTTATTCACGAATTTCATTTGGACACTTATTGTAGATAAGAGATTTGAGTGTAGATTCTTGGTGCAACAAAACCTTCCTTAATACACAAAGTTTATGTACAACACATAATAAAACCGGAAAGATTTCATATACATTATAATTCCCGAAAACTGGGAATTTCGGACGATATGTCAATTGGCTAAGTGTGATGACCGTCGTCCACGTACCACCATACACAATCATTACTCATTCAGTCAAAAGATGGCAATCGGTCGAGAGGGTTTGTACGATTGTAAGTCATGCATATTTATTTATTTCGGTTATTGTTTGTACGAATATTTGACAACGTAAGCTATATGCTGTCTACTTTTAAGAGTCATAGGAGGGGGCTACATTTGATGTAGGGGTAGATCTAGGGCCTACATATGTGTAGGTAGATGCCTAGGGCCTACATATGTGTAGATGCTAGGCTACATTGTGTAGGTAGATGCCTAGGGACCTACATTTGTGTAGGGGTCCGGCATACTTTTGCATATGTGCCTAGGGCCTCAAAAGAAGTCTTAAGACGTTTCTGATCATAGATTAGATATATTGTAAGACTGTATTATACATTCCAAGTTCTACGCTTTCCGCTTCCCACCAGGACTTATCATCGTTGTTCAGGCTCATAAAATATCTTCTTGGCGGGGAATATATATATAACACTACCCACCTGAACTCTCACGATTTTAACAAAGATTTCTTAAGAGTTTTTTCTCCTGATTTCTAAAAAGTTTACTTCCAAGAAAAATATAAATTTACGGGAAGGCAGACACACAAATAGAATATTGTATCAAAACACAAAACATGAAAATTGTATTCACAATCACTTGAGTCATAAATTTAAAAGTCACATTTTCAGGGTTTAAAACAAAATCTACGAAGACATCTCCTTATTATAAATTGAGTTTTCCTTACAATAACTTTCCCTAGGAATAAAAAATAAATGAAATATAAATATGAGAGAGCCAAATCTTAAATCAACAAAGAGTAATGAAGATCTTTCTTTTCTTTCGACAATAAAACCCATCCACTTATACTCTAAATTTTTTTTTAGATATTAAAAAATATGACTAACTGAGAACGGTATTTTATTTCTAGACAAATTCGTTTAAAAAGAGTAGACCTATTTTGAAAAAAGTTTTTGCTTTAATCCTCTGGATTGTGAGTTATTTCATCGCAGATTGTTTCTGGAGGAATGAAATGTTTTTTAGTTTGATGAAAACTGGATTTTATTTGGATGAAGAGCTTAGAAATCTTTCTTAATTTTCTACTTAAATATTGTGAGGAGAAAAATGTAATATTCTCTCTTCTCTACTTCAAATTCTTCTCTTTTTTGCCTACCTTTTGTTTGTTCTCTTTGTTTGAGTATATTATGGTTTCAGTATTTATGCAAGTGTAAGTAAAACATTTTAAATAAAAAAAGTGAAGTTTTTTAAAGTTATTTATTTTCCTTATAACGTTAATAATTTTTATTTCCTTTATACTGAAGCTGTGAACGATGACTTGAAAACTCTACGAAGATGAAATATTTCTGATTATATAGCTCTTTTAAACTTTAATTTGTTTCAAGCTTCGATGTTAAAATGTTTGTATTATTTTAATGTGGCTTAATTGAACAAAAATAAAGTTTAACCATTAGAGTCAGAGTGTTCAAAGAGTCATATGTTCGAAAATTGTATACATATAAAAGAAATAATACTATGAAGAGTAGGAAGTTCGATGTTATGTTTTTCTTGGTTATTAATTCTTTATTAAGATACATTACTATTTACAGGCTTTTTTCGATATTCGATAAAAAATTATTTTTTTCCCTTCCAATTATAGAATCACAACGAATACTTTCTTCTAGTTACTCTTCTAATTATTCAGAGGACAGTCATTTCCATTGCTTGTAGAACTTTATGGGTCATTACATTATTTCGGAGAATTCGAAAACAATCATGCTTTGGTTACTTTGACTAATAATCAGAAGATAGTATTTTTTTTTGCTTTTTAACACACCAATATCAATTCAAACGTCCTGTTGTAGCCATTTTATGCTTATAATTTGAAATAATTCAGATATGTATGCAATAATAGTTTTTAAATGTAACTCAACATCATCATACATTTAAATTTCCATTCTATTAAAAAATTTGTGGATGAAAAGACCCAATACGGGACGCTCTTGCATAGACTTGTACATGTGAATTTTCTTCTTTGTTTGTGAAATAGATATGCTTTATTTTCCACGAGATTAAGTCTTTTGCAAACAATTGAGCTACATAAGCATTTTTGAAAAAAAAAACTCCCTCTGAGAAATGAAAAAGAGAATCTTAAGTTTACAAGGAAAAGAAATTTAAAATCATTGTGTTGTTTCAACTATTTGAAACTAAAACGGTATGTTTTTAAGTACTATTGATTTGTTAGAATAAATATATGCTTTATATGGTGTTAATCGTCAAATTTTAATTCATTTCCATTTATTTAAATATTATTTAATTAAAATTTTAAACACTTTTTTGATTGGCATTATTGAATTCCTTTGACTGATTGAAAATATTATTCCTATATGACTACTAATACTATCTTTCAGAAATCATTGAATGGATAAAGTTGGTTTCTGAAACTGTGTTACTTTTGTAAATAAGAATATAAATTTCTTTTAAACTGAAATATTTGAGTATTTTTGTCTAGAATTTTATCCCAGCATAACAATACTTAGCTTACCTATGGTTTCTTAAGTTCTAACAGTATTTTGAGGCAGAAAATAAATAAATTATTCATGTTAACAAAACATTGTAATGTTGGAAATTTAAGCATTGCTTTTTAAAGCTCAGCAGACTAATTCAAAACACTTTTCTTTATTTATTCTCTCTTACTAAAAGAGGTTTGAATAAAGAACATTGTTATTTTTTCAATAAGTTTTTTTCAAAAGGGTAACGTCAGAACTTTATAATAATTTTCTATAGATTCAAAATACATTTCAAACAAGAATTAAAAAAACTCATTCTCGTTTTTAAAAACAATAGCGTCATATTTAAACGCAAAAATGACATAAAATTTAATAAGACAAAAAAAAAAAAAAAAAAAGAGTACGACTAATTTTTATAAAAAATAATCAGACATGCTTCTTACAGAAGATAAAGAAATACACTCTTGATTACTTTGGTTATCTATACCTTATTTTCAAACATATCGAAAGAAATTAAAAAGAGTAAAGAAATAAATTAACAAGTATAAGCTTTAATTAAAACATACGATAAGAACCTATACCCTGTCAATAAAGTTGTTTTTACGAAGGATCAGCGAATGATAAAAATAATGTATCATTTTTTACTATGGATTTCTATTAGGATATAAGGTATCTATCAAGCTAGAGTTTTTTAAAATCAATATTTCATGATATTTATGCCTTAATTAGCTTTATTATGTATTCTAAGAGGATCTAAGATAATGTAGCGATAAATAAAAATAGCTATAAATTAATAGTCTAATGGAATTTAAGAAAATAATTTAAAGTTCAATTAAGATGCGATTCACACAATACACCGTAAGTTTAAAAAAAAAAAACATTAGCGTAGCATTATTCCATCTGATATCCGGGTTTTGATTTGAATGGAGTAGTTTAGCTTTTTTTTTAGCATTTTATACTAAAGTTCTTTGTGTCAATGATACAAAAATGCTCTCAATATTAGTCACAACAGAAATTCGTGTAAAAAATGTATCCTTTTTTATAGTGATTCAAATACCTTTAATAAATTTATGCTTTCACCCCCTTTTGATTTGCATTTAAAATTCAGGGAATTCATCTTGTGATTTTGAAAAAGTGCACTTTTTTATTGAAAAATAAAATGAGATTCTATACTTTATGTCTATTTTGTTACTATTTTCAATTATAATTATTTGGTTATCAAGAATAAAGCCACGAATTTGTCGAATTCTTAGACCAAATAGTGTTATTCTCGATAGAGGCAATTTTTAACGTCATTTTCATACACCTTGTTCATTGTATACTTAAGATCCCGATAAGGCTTCATTACTGAGCGAGCATTCAATCTGCGCAAAATTTAAATAGATTCAATATTTTTATTCGTTAAAAGTTTAATAGCTATTCTCTATGTAATTACTTTGTGTTTACTCATCATGGTAATGAATAAATAAATGAGTATAGGAAGACTAAAACAATGAAAATAGTAAGTTAGACTTTAAATAATTACAATTATTGTGCACAGAAAAAATATAAAAATCATTACAGAAACCGTTAAAAAATTGTTTGTATTTGATTCCCTTTCTAATTACTTGGATAATTCTTAACTCTTAAATGACAGATTTTTTCTTATGAATTTTAAGAAATATTTTTATAGGAATGTAGTCATCGTAACTTACAAAAGAAATAAAAAGATCCAGGTAAAATATTGAGTAGTTATTCGAAAAAAGTTATATATAACTTTGGCAACATGCTACATTTGACAAAAATCTGTGACATACACTTCTGTCACAAAAAATATATATACATGTGGGAGACAACAAGGGTCTAAAGCATTTGTCTTTCTTCTGATTTATTTAAAACTTAACAACAATTAATTAAAGAAAAGTAGCTATTCTAAGTTTCTAACAAAATAGATTTCCATGATGTGACAACGGGAACGCCTGTTCGCGCACCTCAGTCTCTTTTCTCTCCGTCTTCTCCAAGCCAAAGTTTTTGTTTCGCATTGGATCAGCTGCGCCTGCGCGCGAAGACAGCGTGCTTTGTTTTGTTGAGAGATTCAATTGGATGACGACTCCTCAACCACCGATTCCACAACGGCCAGCCTGACCGTACGCTTTACCAGCGGTGCTTGATTCTTTTTTTTTCTTTTCATGGAGACCAGAGGAGTATCTGAAACATACAAAAAACACGAAACAGACAAGGACTATACAACAAATACACAAAGATTTAACATAGCATAATTTTGCTGAATTAGACAGTTTCTCCCACCACATCTTCATGTGGTCTGCTGCTATGCATATATTGGAGTCCTTTATGCAGTCAATTTTCTGACATCATATCGATCCTTAGGTGTGCTTTTACGACCATAGGGACCAAAGAACTTAGGCCTCAGCTTCAAGCGGTTCAAACTGTGTCCGTTGGATGGCGACGATATCTCCGATCTCATACTGAGCGCCTTTCCGTTTTCTTATTAAAATTTCGACAGTTTTACTCTTGCACCTTTAAGATGTTTCCTTGCTTTCTCCCAGATTTTCACGATTTCCGGTGAATCTCACGATTTCCTCTTCCAATAGTTTAAATTTCAAGATCTTGTTTAGTCCTCATCTTTACTCCGTTTAAGAGTTAGAAACAGCGACATCTGAGTGCTTCATTAAATTTTGAATTGAGTGTTCTCTGGACGGCTGGTTTCAAACATGCCTTTTCGATGCGTCATCAATGGATGTGAACAAATTAAGGATCAGAAATTATGATCGTTCAATCTATCAATTCTCTCAGGGCATTCAGTTGTTATGCTTAGATGTTGGATGTTCTCATTCTCAAAGTATTCTCGAAATTCTTTTGATCCATATTTCTATGTCTGTTTCGAACTGTTTCTCTTCGGTTTAGCTGCAGGATTTAAACCCAATGCTTTATTTTTAGTCGTGCAAGTTCGACTTCTTTTCTTTCTTCAACTGTAGTTTGCAGCTCGATTTTCTGTTTTCAAGTTGCCTGTCTTTCGTTCTTGATACCCTCATCTGCAGTTTTAATTAAAGTTTTAATGAAATCTGCATCACTTTCAAATGTACTACTCGTCTCAATTTTCGTCTTTAGTTTTAGCTACGGTGTCCGTACTCTCCACAGTACCATCTAGCTCTCTACAACTCTTGGATCCTCTTTAGAACGTTTTAAACATTTTGAAAAATATCTGGAAGATCTACCTTTTTAGCTCCTTGTTGTTCCTTTTGAACTGATGTATCAATAATTGATGAAAAACACTCATTCCTCTACACAGATGAGACACAATTTCCCACAACCTCTTCATGAGTTATGGTGGTGATAGTTCTTGAAATTGTTAAAACAGCACCTCTTCATGGAGGTGTTAAATCCCCTTACAATTCATAGTGGAATATTCACTTTGGTTTCGAATGAAATTTAACCTCACAGTTGACAGAAGTTTCAAAATGGCGGTGCGTCTTCTCCACGGACTTCTTTTGTTCACGCGTCCAAACTTTGATCAAATCCTATCCTTGAGACCCCATAATTGTAGGAGAAAACAGGGTCTAAATTTGTCTTTCTTCTGATTTATTTAAACTTAACAACAATCAATTAAGAAAAGTAGCTATTCTAAGTTTCTAATTTTAACAAATAGATTTCCATGATGTGACGACGTTAACGCCTGCTCTCATACCTCAGTCTCGTTTTCTCCGTCTTCTCAAACCAAGTTTTGTTTCACATTGGTTTTACTTTTTCTTTTATGGCGCAAGGACAATTTAGATCATAATGCGCCAGGATTTCCGTGGATCAGCTGCGCCTGCGCAGACTGCGTGCTTTTGTTTTGTTGAGAAAGTCAATTGGATGACGACTCACAACCACCAATTCCACATACATCTAGAAGAAAACTAGCTATATCACGAAACTTGACATATGTATGTAATGGCAAGAAGATAAGAATATAATTGCAAATTCAGAAGAATAGGTTGCTTTATTAAGAAGATATAGCTTTAAGAGTATAAATCAGGTAAGTATTAAATCCACCTCTGGCAGCAGTTCAAGCCCAAATGGCGTGGCATCAGATGAGTGAGGTCACCTATGACCTCCTGCGGAAGATCATGCCATAATATCTGAAACTGGGCAGTTAAATCTAGAGTGTTCGGACGGCTGCAGTTGCTTTCCTAGCGTCCCAGGGGCTATATTCGTGAGAGATCTGAGGATTTATCTTGAAGGCCATGGAAGTACGTCATATCCTCAAAGACATTGCTAGGAAGTCGTAAAGGAGTATGTGGATGACTGTACCGATAAATGGCACCTGGGTGACATGATATCATAGACAGTACAATTGACAAAATCTTCTTCCTGCAACTTTGAGCCATCAAAGTGCTTTGGAGGACAACGAGATGATCCGAGTGTCCCAAAATCCTCCTATCCCTCTTACATCTTGTGAAATTGCCTTATGTCTCTCAACAACAAATACCGGATGGGCCATTGGCTTGGCCGCCTGCACACCGCGCTATGCGCGGATTATCATCGGTATCGAATCGAGATTCACTCCTCAGTCGGTCACCTCTAGCTTGCAGTCGTCGAAATCAATTCTCTGCCTATGATGAAGGGTGAGTGGTAAGCATTTTATGGTGATCGTCATTTCTCTACGTCATCAGTCGTCACCGAATAGTTACCTTGATTCCTGGGATGTCTGGAAGGTGGTAAATTAAATGGAATTGATTCTAGTGTTGTTGTTGATGAGGATGTAGCCGCTCTTATGATTGCGCAAACATCTTTTGTGTTGTGCTCCTGGTCACCCAGACCTCCGCGATGGTAGACTATCTTTCCCATGATCCATTGTTGCCAACACCGAGCAACACCATATCATCCCGAATGGGCGGCGGCTGATGCGCTTGTTCGACCAACCCATCTCTGAAACCTACCGACCCCTCTTAAAGTCAGCAATTTTCACCGTGCCTGGTTACATCTCCGAGGCATCTATACTCCTGGCCATCCATCCAAATGCAAACAGATTTGTTTTAGCCCTACAGCACGAGCAATCATGCTTTTAAACTTGCCAGCTGCACATCTCATATGCGCATAGTGCTACAACTGCCTCGTTAGGTTGGACTTTTAATCCTTTCATATCTCTTACCAGACTACATTTCTGCCATTTGTGATAGTAGCTCAATTTTCTGGGAGTATATTTTTGTGACATAGTAGATATCGTAAAATTTTAAATATAACATCAAACATTGATACTTACCTAATAAGCAGATGCTTGAAGAGTAACTTTGCAATTAGATAAGCCTTTTTATGAAATAAGAATAGAAAACATCTTTCTAGTAAGACATTGAACTTATCACTCAAAATAATGTAATTTTCTTTCTCACGTGCTACATTGTTTAAGATTGTCCTTGCATTCACGAAAACAGAACACTCAAGTGTCTTAGCAAAATTAAAGTGGAATTACAAAGTAGACAATTGGCAGCAATATGCATTTTAGATTAGGAGGATTGAAAATATATTGCACCAAATTGAGTGCGTATGGAATTAGAATAAAACAAATATTTCTGTATTATTTGTACATTGTACATTGTACAATTTATGTATATGAAATTATATTAATAAGATTTTCTTTTGCATTTTCTAATGAGTTTACATTTAAGCAATTTAAGTCTCCATGTAATATTAATCATTATACCTATTTTAGACCTCTCATAAATTTATTCATTAGTAAACTTCAATTTTGTGCCACTTTTCCACATAGGCGTTTGCTGATAAAGCAACAGTGTACTCTTTTCTTTTGGATTACCAGTTTTATCCATCATAAGCAAATGAAATATGAAGACGAAGGAAGAGATGAAGAGGAAAATTTAACAGCATATGTTTGTGAAGAATGCATTTGCTGTAAACTTAAATCCGAGCATCATATAGCGAGATTGTGGTACAACGCAATTTTTGTTAAGGAAAGATAGACGATGGGCAGATTGAGCGTTATTGAATAAGTTTATTTTAAATTTCTGGTTACCGTAGAAGGAATAGATAATTTTGGAAATATGCGTTGGTTTATGCTCTGGTGAAATAACAATATAATTTATTTTGTTGCTGTAATCTGAAGATAACACAAATGTTACACACCAGGAAAGGTTTTCTGAAATTCATAGTTTATTTTGCGATCCTTGGTATTCTGCAAGCATGGCGGAGTTGAGTTGTTTGTAAATATATGACTTTCACAGTCAGAAAGTTTACTTAATTCAATTAAATAAAAATACAAAACCTTTATACTTATATATCTTTTATTAGGAAGAATGCCTTTTGTAGATGTTTATAGATTATATTTTCACATACATTATATTCTTAATACGAATATTATTAAATAAATCATTGGTATCAAGAAAACACCACATATTTTATTTTTGTATAATACAGTTAGTTCTATGCATAGCTGGATTATTTAAAATACCTTTAATTATAATATAATTTAGAGATGTTTATATTTATATAAGCTTGTCTCTTTTACTCTTCTATAACGAGATGCCAATAGTTTCGCCAAGTCGCCACTGCTGACACTTTTCTGGTGACACTTGTGTCTAGCTTTGCTGAGTGCCCTCTGCTAAAGGATAAAATTGGAATGCATTTTGGAGATACCGCCTGCTCTGCATTCGTATTTGGGGAAAAACCTCGTTGGTTTCACCAGCAATATTCTAGGGATCAGCAGACGGCTCTATCACGCCCTTTTTGGTAAGCCACATCAAATCTCTAACTTTCTATAGAACCGGAAAGTCTTTCCAAAGTGTCATAGGTGCGAGGCTGATCAGGCCTCTCCCAGTCATATTCTGAATTGTTTGAGTTTTGCATATGACGAGGTTTGAAATCCTATTTTGTCTGTGGATTTTTGGAGATTTTGGTTTATGGAGATGGTGTAGCTCAGCTACACCATCTGAGATAAAACAACAACAATATAGTTTATGAAATTTAATTAATTTTAATAATGCAATAAGTGATTGTATGCAAGTGAATATAATTGTATCCGATGATTCAAAATAATATAATAATTATATTGGATAAGTCTTAAAACACAATTAAGAACCTTTAAAATTTCGAGCTACAATTTGATGTCTTAATTATGACAGATAACTGACCACCATTAAAGCGGAATTCTCTTTAAGCGAAAATTCTGCCAGAGTTTATATCACACTTTTCGTATTTTGTGACATGTAAAGATTAGGAGATTTTATTAAAGATTTAAGACACTGTGTTGTTTCAGATACCATGCAATTATTTTAGAAAAACACAATTTTATTACTTTTTCATAGTTTGTACGTTTGTAATAACTTTGTAGTGTACAGCCACTAATATAAATATTTTCGTTAATGAGAATTTTATGGGGTTAATGTATCTAGTTCTACAGCGTTCTTCCTTTAATAATATACTCAATTATTATGAGGAGAAAGTGCTTTACTTTGAAATAGCAGCACCTTTAGAATAACTCTATTTTCTAAAAAGTATCTTTAACATTTAAATTTTCAGTTTGAAAATTCTTATAATAAATAGAAAAATAACTAAAATTATGTTGGTTTTCGTTATTGATGCAATAAAGTTATAAAATTTTTATCGTTAAAGTAATATTGGAACACGAAAGTTTTCTATTCAATATATTTCAAAGCAAACTGGTGCAACGTTCTTTAAGTTGTGTATATGTGTCTGTATATCTTTAATATAACATCATAAAATAGGGCAGTAGAGTCGACTGGTATTTTGTCCAAATGTTTTGCATTCCGCGACAGGAAGAAGAAAACAAAAACCTTTTATCCGGTTCGATATAAGACGACAGCGAAAGAAACGAATGTATACAGGAACAAACTATGACAGTGACTTATCTCTTACACATCTTATAAACTTTTATGAAATCTATAGCAATTTTATGTATATCATTTTATATTGATATTAGATACACATTTTGTTGATTTCATAATCCTATTTTAAAATTAGATTTATCACTGTTTTGAATCCTTGAATCAAATGTTAGTTCTACAAACTTCTTTTGGTATTTCTCATATATAGAGATTGCATTTTTAATTTTATTATATTAGACATTAAAAACGGGAGGATTACTGTTCTTCTCTACATTAAAATAGTATTTTATGATTTAAAAGTGTATAGCAGATTCTTTATAAGTGTATAAAATAAATTTTCAACACTTATATAAAATCTAAATGGTAAACATCTATACCTTTTGGAATGTATTTTGCTATATGGAAAACAGAGATGAAATGGAATTACTTTTACTTGCAGTAGGTTTGATGAAAAGTTATACACAGTTGAAAAGGAAAAATGTTCTTTTTGCTACCTAATACATAGTAGCCATAAGTTGAAACTTAGAAAACTTGAAATTAATTTTGCCTATTAGAAATTGAAAATAGTTGGCAATTTCCGCTTGCAATAAAGTTAAAGCAATTTTAAAACGGAACTTTCCTAAATGAAAGTACCTGCTAAGACAACGATAACAAGTTAATAAAGCAATTACAAAGGAAGTGTGAAACAAATTTCCCAGGTTAATAGACATTCTGGTCTCATAAGCACAATATTTGGTGATAAATTTTAAATATATTAAGAATAATGTATATTTTAAAGGCATTAAAATTACTTAATGCCTTTGTTCATGCATTCTATGGGGTTATTTGGTATGTGTGTGATTGTGTGTGTGTGAGAGTTGCTTATAATTTGTTGTTACGAAGTAGAAAATACACATAGAAATATTTCTTGAAATAAATTTTAAATTTTTAATCATTCTAACTTTTCTTCAACCTACTTTTGGATTGACTTGCCTTCTCGATCTCTTTTATGTGTCTTTGATGTGGCCTGATTGTTCTTAATTGAAAGTGTACAGGAACATTTTTCGTTTTTAAGAGACAAATCTTAAATTTTAAATATCGTTTGTAGAAAGATTAAATTGAAGATGCACAGAACATCAGATTGAATCGTGTTAGAATGTTGATTCAACAACATAATTTCATACGAAATAATGGGAGTTGCTGATATTAAACGACCTTCCCTTTTCCTCTTTGGAGTAGAAAGTAAACGTTTAACAAGTGATATGGGCAATACGTAATA